>BMAO01002758.1:0-74780 GCA_019973975.1 Trichonephila clavata | reverse complement strand
AATCTTTCCAGCCAGGGAAGCTGTCCGATTCCATTGGATGAGAGCGGAGATGACCATTGCTAGGCCGTACAGGAAGAAGAGTATCCATGAGATAATAAGGACCCAATTCCACTACATATCTCCTTTGTGTATTGCTTCCTGTGAGAGAATTGCGGTACATTATTTTAGAATAATACTGGTATTAAAATTGGTACTCCCGTATTATAACTTCAACTGATTTCTATAAACCTGTGGTGTTCTGACAGTTAGGAGAAAAACAGACTAACGGGGCGAAACAGTGACAGATGATGTTGTCATGCAATACCGCGAAGCTTCTTGTTTCGCCATTTCGCTGAACGTTGTAGTCTTTAGGGTATTTGCATTGTCGCGTGTTTTCTAGAAATTTACCCGATTTCTTAAGCTTCAAAATTCAGTTTGCAAAGTATCTCTAACGTGTTTTACCTAAAGTTAATACTCAAAGCGTTTTCATAGAATCAATCGGCAACTTTATTCTTTCTACTCAACTAAATATATTACAAAGATTGCCAGATTACCAAAGATAATATTACACATTGCCAGATTACCAAAGATAATATTACACTTTGCCAGATTACAAAAGGTATAAAATTAATCGTTTGCTATTACACACCAATAATAAACAAATACTATTCATAAAATAATTTTAGATTTACCACACACTCTCTCTCCCACCTTTGATTATAAGATAATAATCAAATTGTAAGTAAGGTAAATAAACATTAGCTTACAGGATGCAAAATAGTTTTAAATGTTCAAGTCCTTAAAAATCTTGAAGGTACTTTTACAGTTCCGCCACTCCTTGCTGTAAGAGATTTTCTTTCGTGGTTGCAATAAGATTGCCCAATATTAACGGCGAAATCTGCTTCTTAAGTGTTGTCTAAGACTTTGTTGATATTTCAGACGCATTTTAACATCGATTGTTTATAGAGTTTATCCAAATCCGGCACTCCCACCGTTGGAATGTCTTGTATAAACATTGATGGAGTAAGAGGAATCAGATTATTGGGATATTTTTTAGATTTTTTAGATATTTTTAGATCTAATTTAGATTCCGATGAAGACATAAGATTGAATGAAAGTGACAGCGAAGAGTCTGAAGAATGTCAGATGTAATTGATAACATTCCATCAAATCCTGATATATATGTCGCTAGGGATGGCACAGAATGGATACCGCATAATATTCCTGGCAGATTTGAGACTCGAGATGTTTTGGGACAAAGCAATGGTCCAACAAGCTTCGCGAAACATGTCAACGTTAAATTTTTTTTTATGATATAAAGGGTCATAATATATCATAATTTTATGAAATAATATTAAAAAGTATTAAAATTACGCTCTACTGAACAGTAGTCCTGCAATTTTTTAGTTAAAAGAATAAATATATTTTACATCGTGATGTCAAAATGACACCGGTGGACGTTGAATGGTAATCGAAATCCCGGACGTTCTAGTGTTAAAACAATGATTTAATTTTTCTATTTAACTGAGACAAAAAGTGATTACAGAATCGGAAAGATCATTGATTTCGCCACGATACGGCATAATTTTTTTAAAAATAATTATTTGTATTTTTTACGATTTTTTAAAAAAAATGAATCAAAATTGATACGTTTTTATGAAAATGATGTTTAAATCGTTGCACGTGAATTTTTTGTTTAAGTGTGAACTGACATTCCGTAATAAAACAGCTCAGGCTTTTCTCTTTTAGAATCAGTCATTTAAAACATAAAAAAATGCCAAACACTTTTTTTTCCGATTTTTCAAAAAATACTCAAAACTTTTTAATTAAACATGAAATATAACTTCGTCATTTTCGAAGATAATCTCACGAAACTGTTTTATCTTGTGTGTAGAACAACATTATCTGAAATCTGTTTGAAGATTGAAAAAATTGCTTAAAAATTACGGACTTTAAAAAGTTTGTGTTTTTCATCTAATACTCTTTTCGCGAGAATTCATTTAGGTAGACAAGGGGTACTCTCAACCTTTTTTTTTTTGCTGGGCCACCTACATATGTTAGCTATTTCCCGCGGGCCACAAAATGAGGATAAAAGGGGAGGGGAAAAGAAATGCTTTAAGACCAAGATAACAATGGAAATTTAAAATGTGGAAAACAAATTAAAGTATTATAACTCCTGTTTTACTTTTTTAATTATAATCTTTTGTTTTTTTATTTTTGTAACTAACACTAACTTTAAGAAACATTCCTTCATAATTTCCGCATCAGTAAACGGTTCCGTATGATTACCAATAATATTACAAACTTCATAGGCTGTCTTTGTTACCACTGTGACATTACCAGTGACAAAATACTTTGTTGCTGTTGCAAAGATTATTCCATGAAGCCTATTTATCACCTATTGAAAGAGTTTTTCGAGGAAAAGTGTTATCGATTGATTCCTGTTTATAGATATTTTTTAAATACAACACTTTTGTGACTTATCAAACAATTACTGATCCATGTTTGTTCATCACTACGAATTAGTCAACCTCCCAATCGTCTTGAAACGATATATTTTCTTCGAACATTTTCCGCTTGCAAGATATGAATGATTGTTAAAAATTAATTCCACCCATAAAATTCTCGCTACTCCACTGTTGTCTGATGCCACTAACCGTAATCATTACAAATAGAAAAAGAATATTAATTCGCCCTCGTACGACATCGACAGCAAAAAGCAAAATTTATATATTTGATTTCTTCACAAAGAATTTCCCACCAAAACTTTAATACTTTGTTCTTAAATAAGTGAATTTCTCAGAGTAATTGGCCATGGCCGGACCACTTAGAAAGATTCGGTGGGCCGCAGGTTGAGTATCGCTGAGCTAGATTGTTCGAAAATAACAGGCAAATGACCTTGCAACAAAAATGCGTTGAATGAGATGAGCAGACTGAGAAACCTATCCAGCGATAACTAAAAAGTATAAAATAAATTATGAAAGTAAAAAAAACTTTTTTAAAAACGAGCTTTTACTTACATGCGCTGCAAAGAATAAAATATACTTTTCCTTTAAAACTATTATACCATTAACTTATAACGGGATTACACAATTTATATGATATAAAAGCTTGTCGCGGATTTACCTGTGTAGATAAATAAGTAAATTAAATAACTTGATCTGATTGATTTTTTAATTTTCAAAATTTTCAAACTAAGTAAATACGAGTACTTTAATCTCGCGTCAAGCTTTTATATCATATAAATTTTGTAATGAGGTCATAAGTTGATAGTAAAAAAAGTTTTAAAGGAAAAATTTACTTTATTTTTTTAGCGCATTTAAATAAAAGCTTGTTTTTAAAAAAAGGTTGTTTTTTTTACTTTTAACTTATTTCTATTCTGGTTGCATATAGTGGCCTTTGACGATATTTTATGATTTGACGAAATGGGTTGAAGGTATTCGCAGGTAAATATTGTTATTTTTCCTCGCGATACTTCGCCTCATTTTGTTTTGTATTAGTGAGGTGATTCGATTACGAGTACAATTTGGGATATTCTAATTAAAATTTTGATTTTTAGAGAAACTTTAAAATTTTCCTCGCACTTCCTTGAGAGCAATTATTTTTGAAATGTCAAATACCTTATTACGTAGATTCACACTCGTAGTTTTTTGTACAGCCCATTTTGACTCGCAGTTAACTAATGAATGATTGAGTGAATATTAACGTCGTACTATTCAGCTACTCTAGAGGGCTTCCCCAACTCATTAAAACTGACTTTCAGACAGATCTTTCTACACGCACTAACGCAACGAACATCATTTATGCACATAGACACATCAACGATGAGGGATCACAAAATGTAAGTATTCTAGTATTTGGAATCGTTTACGTAAATACTTTAAATTATTTAATGTGTCGATAAAAAAAAATCACGTATTTAGACGCGTATTTATATCATACGTCAGATAAATTTTCTTTTGGTTCATACTCTCCTTTACTTTTACAGATTGTGAATTGTACAACACTATACAACGATTTCTTAGGGCATGAGATGTTTATCTGCATAGTAAGTATTTATCAGAAGGTACTTGGTCAACCTGATAGAAAGGATACCATAATAATCTAAATGCTTGTTAACTCTCCTCAGTCTAAAATTAAAGCGGTTAGTTTTATTGCTGCTAGAAGCACCAAACATGCTAATGATAATTAGTAAATTTGTTTATCATAAATAATTATAAATGGTATCTGTTACAAATGCAAGAAAAAAAGGGAAAACATTTAAGTATGGAATGGACAAGAGGACACACACTTGTCTCCAAGTCTGTAAGTCCAATTGTTCAAAAACTGAAATTTTTTTTTACCTATAAGTCTTCCAAAACCTCCCCCAACCCCTCTTGGAAGATTTCTACAAAACCCATCCTTAACGAATCTCTACCTAACAAAATTAACATGTATGGAAAATTTCAAGACTGTTGGAGTTCCAGAGCTACAAAGATCTCGTGAAGAATCGGTGAGTCTCTTTTCTCCTATGTATATAGATTCACCAGATAAAGTAAAAAACAAAACAAAAAACAAACATATGTTTTTATTTTAGGTAATACAAAATGTAAGTGAACTTAAAGAGCAAAATGTTGAATAAATTAAAATTTAAAATCCTCTCTTCCTATAATTTGTTTGCTGTTTTAAATCAGAACATACAGACACCGAGAGTCGTCCTATTTCTTGAGATGCCACGATGAAAAGTGTTATCCGTAGTTTCTCAGGAAAGAATAGATGCATCGAGAGAACAAATAAGATTGCAAGTTATCTAACTTACAATAAAATTTAGACGATCATAATTCTAGAGTTAGATTTGGAAAGATTTAAATACCATTGGTTGAGAACGTGTCCGATCAGCAGCAGTCCAAGAAGGATACCAAATAGCCAACTAAAGGCGACGTATTCCAGCATGCTAATTCCTTATATCCTGCGAGAAAAAGACGTTATATACATTGATATTTTGTTTTTAAAAATGAATTAAAAATGGAGAAGGGGGGTATCATTTTAAAAATTTAAATGTCATTGGAGGTCCATTGGACTGCCAACAAGGTTTTGTTATGTATTAGTATCTCCAATCTAAATGGCTACTGTCAATGCATATCCTCATTCAAGGGACAAAGGGAGGACAGCAGTAGTAAAGGTCATGACATAGTCTGTGTTCTTCAGAGTTCGATTCTTTATTCCACTAAAGGTCCCTCATTTAGAGCAATGGATTCCTAAGTGTGGTAAGCAGATTAATAATTGAAGATACAAAGAAGGTTTACGAGTGAGTGAGAGAATATTAACGTCGCACTGATTAGCAACACGAGGGCTTTTGGCGACGGTCCGCGTAATTTTGAACCATGGTCAAGTGACGCGGACGACACCTGAGCTGGCACCCCCTCTCCTAACTACCACACCACACCAACGGGAGGACGTTTGAGCTCTCGACAGATTTAACGTACATCGCGCCCCTACACGGCGGATCTTTAGGGGTACTAGGATCGAACTCATGACACGCTAGCCCTGATCCGATGCCTAGACCACTCGGCCACCGCGGCCGTAAGAAGGTTTACGATACGATCTCTTGCGAGTGTTTGGTACGTTGTACGTGGTATCATTAGCAACTGGATCTTGATATTAATCGTATATTTGTACCAGCTTTGAAACACATTTGCACGAAAACATGGGAAGCTAAGCTCTTACAGAGAAGATACCTCCAAGTGTACAAGAAATAATTGTTACGTATTGCTCTTATTTAATTCTAATTCAAATTAAATGGATCTAATCAATTCAAAATAAACAAGAAATATAAACAAAATTTAAGTCAAAATTCCTACTTAGGTCTACAAAGAAAATTAATTTTAGTTACTTTTAATTAAATAATTATAGCTTATATATGTATATAAATATGTATATGCATATGACAGAATAACAATATTAAGTGATAAAATAGAATGGATTTTCCTTTCTATATATGATGTTTGACAATTTCTTTTGTTTGTAACTATTTATTCATCATTTAAATTTAATTATTCCAATAAAATAGTACAGAACAAGAAATGACATTCTCAGAAATTAGGCTATCCCAGGTGTGATTCGAACCGACGACTTTTGACGCTATCCATTGCGATACAGGGACACAACAAGCTATTTTCCTTTTCATATAGTATTCGACTATTTTTATTTGTTACTATTTATTCAATAAAATTAATTAATTAATTAATATTTGAAAAAACTGTATTAACATCAAGTGCTAAGCACTGAAAGTTTTAAAAATGTATTTGAACTAGAGTGGATGAATAAAAAGTACTTTATTAACGATTCAAAATTCGAGGAAATTATAGATATATATAGGGAGAATGTGAACTAAAAGTGGGAATTGAATAAATAACAGATTTCTGACTAAACACGTATTATGTAATATGAAGTATAATTTATAACTATTTTATAAGCTGTATTTAATACGTTTTAAGGTTATGCCATCAAAAAACGTTTGAGTGAATATTAACGTTGCACTATTTAGGTACTCGAGTTCTCTTGCGGACGGTCTTCGCAATTTTGAGCCTTTGTCAAGTGACAAGAACCACACCTGAGATGAAAACTCCTCTCCTGACTATCACACCATACCAACGGGAGAACGTTTCAGCTTCGATAGATGTATCATGTATCGGCCCCCTTTACACAGGCTCGTCATTAGGCTGGAACATATGACACGCCTATCACAAGTCCGTGAAGAGCATGGAGTGATGAGTCTCAATCCAATTACTACACGCCGATGGGAAGATGATAATAAGAAGTCAGACTCATGACGCTATGGATTCTACATGCCGTTTTGAAAATGTACAACGTCATGGTGACTCAATCACAGTCTGAGATGTTTCTCTTAGCAGTTTTTAAGATCCTTGGCTCTCTTGCCAACCTATCTCGAAGCCGCATCTGTTGATGCTCAAACGTCCTCCCATTGGTGTGCTGTGGAAGTTAGGAGATCGGTGCCAGCTCAAGTGTCATCCTCGTTACAAGACTATGGTTCAAAATTACGAGGTCCGTCGACAAAAGCCCTCAAATAGCTGAGAAGTGCGAGGGGTGGCGGCACATTAAGTCTATTGTGGCTCAAAGTCTTCACGGTGGTGTGGTAATTTGGAGCAGGAGGTTACTAAATCAGGTGTCCCAATTCTTAACAAAACATGGTCCATTTGTTACTTATTTGCATCGCTTCAAATTAAAAGCTACTCCCAATTGTCTTTGTGGTTCTATTGGGGACGTTGACCATTATGTTCGTATGTCCTCTGAATAAAGATTTTCATTTGGTCTCTCTTCTCCAAATGCTAAAAAAGCCTGGTTCCAATCTATCGTTAAAAATCCTTCCATCACTCTAAACTAAAATCATATATTAAAATTGCAGAAACAATCCGGGATTGATCGGTACTCTTATGTGGTCACACACACACGGGTTTTTTTTTTCTTTTCTCCTTCCACAAATATGTTTCCTGTCTTTTTTTTTCCCTTCACCCTCCTTTTTTTCTTCTTCTTAATCTCTAAACCCAATTTATATTACTCACACAATATTTTGCACTTCCTGGTTTAACTCTTGGTGAACAATATTAGAGGTTAATTTCTTCTTAAAAATGGGAGAGGAGATCACAAAAAAAATAATAATTTTTAAATAAATAAATATTCCTCTTTCCGGTGCTGTGAATCATTTCTTTTTCTTTAAATTGAAGGACCAATTAGAGGGGAAAAATATCAACAGGAAATGGGGTGACGTTAGCTGAAAATTTGATTCCAAAGAAACATTTTTTTCCACATTACAATTATTTATGTTTCATGTCTTTTTTTTTCTTTCCTTCTTTTGGTCTTTATGATGCATTTGCTTTGGATAATTTTATTATTTTTATGTATTTGTAAGAAAGTTGGAATTGTTATAACATGTAAATTTTTATTTTTTTCACAATAAACACTGAACGTGAGGGTGGTTGTTTCCCGAAGGATCGGATTGTAGCTCTAAGCCCTCTTCGGGTGAGATTGGATCCTTTGGACATTCATCATCATTGTCACTTGACCACGGTTCAAAATTACGAATTTCGTCACTAATAGCCCTCACACTGCTTTATAGTACAACGTTAATAAATATTCACTTTTCTTGGTAAAATCTTAGTTTAGTTGACACCTTTCAACGCTTATAGCTCATTCTTTTTGCGTTCGATTTCTGTTCAGCATGACAAAAAATGACTTGCCAAGTTGACGGTAAATAAAGATGTGCTCTAAAGAAGGAGCTAAGACCTGTTCTTAATTGTTATTAATTATTTTAAATCGTATATATTTTTAAAAAAGCTGTTTTTTATGGAAAACATTGCATTGTTTTCTTTCTGCAATACTAATTTTAAAATTTCATTTCTAAATTCAGTTGCGCAGCGCACATTTAATTCTCTCTTTTTTATTTAATTTTTGGAATATTCTTTCTTGAACAGTGACTGAAAAGTATGAACTGCCTTTATTTTCGGATTTGAAATAGAAAAATGGAAAGAGTACAGTACTGTATGATTCAAGGTTTAATTTCTACAAAGTGTCAAATGCTTGGTTCTCAAGTGAGTGAGAGAATATTAACGTCGCACTGAATTAGCAACACGAGGGCTTTTGGCGACGGTCCGCGTCATTTTGAACCATGGTCAAGTGACGCGGACGACACCTGAGCTGTCACCCCCTCTCCTAACTACCACACCAACGGGAGGACGTTTGAGCTCTCGATAGATTTAACGTGCATCGCTCCCCTACACGGCGGGTCTTTAGTGGTAGTAGGATCGAACTCATTATACGATAGCCATAATCCGATGCCTAGACCACTCGGCCACCGCGGCCGTGCTTGGTTCTCAAGAATGAGTACTTACGTTTTATACCGTCGACCAAGTTCGTCAAATTAAAAAACATTGTCTAATACTGCGATAATATGCAGCATTAGGCAGTGTTTTTTGCAGATACAAAACCATTCCCGTGCAGGCTCAAATAATAACAATGGTAAAATTTGGCGACGTTTTTATTTGGTAGGTATCGGAGGTTTGAACTCGGTACCTTCCGATTCGTAAGCGCGTAACTTACCACTAGACAAAAGTGATCACTCCTGACCGGAGGCTGTTACTGGCTTATTTAGATTCCACCACAGTAGGTTTTGCCAACAATATAACAATATAATATATGGGCTTTGTTGGTGGGAACTAAATCCTGGACAAAAAACCCAAACCGGGCGGTATCCAAAAAAGTACGGTTATTTTCTCTAAATACAAGTAAATAGATCACTTTTAAGCAAGCGAAGAATGGATACTCATCGTACTAGATCAGTGAGGAAGAATATTTGATTTGAAGAAAAATGCAAGGCGAGCATGAACCAGGTTTGAAATGGTGATGAATATGTGGAGAAATGAAACTTTTCAGCTAAGACTATTTCTTTTGAGATTGATATTTCGAAGAGAAGTTTCCCGAATTGGACGAGTTTTTGTTGAAAGTTATATATGGAAATCTGTGTTACTTAGATTCTAATGTGATTACAGGAATTACTGAATTTTGGAAAGCACTTGCAAATTTCAGGTGAAAATAGTACCTGTGTATTTAAAACCTTTTTAAGGGAAGTATGTATGACAGGTATTTTTTCACGTGGTTCACGATAGGTCAAAGGACAATCAACCAATCTTTCAAGGACAATAATAAGAAAGGTACCTTGGTGAATTCGGATTGCCCGAATGCGTAGTGCTGAATACACTAAGGCATAATAATCAATTCTATACTTACCTTGAGAAATTCATGTGGCATAAAATCAGAAATCCGTATGAACCATTTTACATCTTTCTGGATGCTATCAGAAGATTTTGTCTTGCTTTCGGAAGAATTTATTTCTGAAAGAATTAAGTCTTTTAAAAAAAAAGTTTCTTTAATTTTTTTTATAAATGTTTAAATTTCTTTTAATTCGCTGAAATTTCATAATATGAAAAATGGATTATCATGTATTACATGGTCGACCGATTCCTTCAAATCAAAAGACGTCCAAAAGACCCCGAAAATACAGCCAATCTTGAGAAACCATTCTGCGTAAGTTACAAAACAATACAATATCATCAGACAAAGTTTTATCAGCGCGGTAACCTAGCGGTCAAGGTCACGGACAAATGACTGGCCTGCCATGAGTGCGAGCCCAGTACCACTGAAGACCCGCCGTGCAAAAGGACCGAAGCACTTTAAATATGTCGGGCTCAAACGTCCTCCTGTTGATTTGGAAGTTAGGAGAGGGGGCAGGCGGGTGCCAGCTCAAGTGTCATCCTCGTCACTTGACCAGATTCAAAATTATGAGATCCGTTGCCAATAGCCCTCTCGTGCAGCTTTATAATGTGACGTAAATATAACTTCGGCAAAGTTTTTTGAATTAGCAACGACATTTTATTTCACGAAATCGGTCGACGATTTAATATGTTAGCACTGAAAAGTGTTAAAAATTATATTAAGATTTGTTCTTATCAGTTATAGAAACCTTCTATTGGTGACTCTTCTCCCGGTTTCTTTCCAACATCAGCGATATTAGTCCATTGCACAATTCAATTTTGAAGCCCAATAATAATTTTTGAAAATATTTTAGTGTTTTTTCACCAATTTAATTTGCTAATATTTTGAAGCAGAAATGCTATTGCTAATAACATTTCATAAAATTTCAGTAAGGATAACGCTTTTCCATGTAAATTCTACACGTTATAAATCTATGCTTTTTATTGCGTCATTTCACCGATTCCCTGAGTCTCTTTATATGCTGTGTATGAACTTCGGCTTTAATATGATCCAAACTATACCGATGTTGAAAATCTGCTTCTGATTCCTCAATATTACAATCAGGCCAGCAATTTGAATAAACTGTTAAGCCATCCTGTGTCCGACTATTTCTCGAAGTTTAGTAGCTCCCACGAGAAAGCACATATCCTTAAATGTTCCTGTAAGTACCACCAAACACCATTGATCGGGAATCATGCGGTCGAAATTTTTTTTAATTAAGCTTTGTTCCATTTCAACGATCTTTAGAGTGTCACCAGTCTTTGTAAAGTGTTTCTCTTATTCGTGATCATTGTAGTACCTTTAACTGATAGTCACCCTATTTTGAAAATTACGGACTACTCTAACAAAACATTGATAGCTTAGCAACCTATTTAGAGGTTACCATAAGATCCCAAGGAGAACCCTATATTTCAACCTGATTAAATTTCAAAACTATATTGATCAGAGTGTTAAAACAGTTTCTAAAAAGTCAAAATCTTAGACTATGAGTTAAAAAAATAATATTTGTTTAAATATCTTAATTTGAACACTTACACAATTTTGTTGAATATCTATTTCACATTTTGAAAATGTGAAATAGATATTCAATCCTTATATAAATCTTCTTATATTTTTAGATAAGACTCAAATATAAGCTCAAAGAATTTGGTTTAAAGATAAACCTATCAATCTGCATTACTACTTCGTACAGGAAAATAAAAAAATACAAAGAAATATCCAAATTAAAAATACTTTATTTCGGCAACAAACGATCCTACGAAAGTAGTTCCATCTGTAGCTAAAAGCCATGCCAATCAAATGTTTTTACAAACTGCATTATCTAATTTTTCAAAAACCTCACAATTCGCGCGATTGCTCAAGAAACCTCTTGATATTAGATTAACTTAATGTATAAAGTGACAGTTATTAAATAGGTTATTGTTATTAATTAGCTGGAATACCCATTTGTCGTTCGAGTGAGTTTTTAAAATAAAACTCGCGTAACTTTCTGCCTACCTTACATAGAACTCTTTTAATAAGGGTTCTTATCAAACAAAGTGAAAAATAACGTATTCAACAAATTACAAAACAATTTTCAAATCATTCACCTTTTAATATAATCTTCCAAATAGTTTTCAGTAATTCTCTAAGAATACGTTTCTTATGGTGATTCATTCAAAAAAGAATTGTAATTGTTAGAAAGAACAGACGAATAAATACAAAAATCTCTCAAAATAGTGCATGATGTCATCATAGACTATCATTCCACGAAATGTACTCTAAGATGATGCAAAGCGTTCCACCATTCATAAAAAAAAAGAAATGAGAACTAGTTTATTGCTTTTGTAATTAAATTCTTTCATAAATTCTACATTTTATTAATATAGATAAACTGAATAATTTATACAGTCATCTGTGCAACAAACTGCATTTCACAGAAGTATGTAACACCGTTCAGCTTTTAAAATAATAATCGGGCACTCTTCCACTTCGCCGTTGCAAAACTACTCAAGCACACTATATTGGCGACAACATACAATATACACATAAAAAAATGTTAATGTGAATCTTAGTTCTAAATTTTTTTTTACTTCCGAGGAATATGTAATTTAACTACCGTTAAAAAAATTTTCATCCCTTTCTATTTAAAAAATTCCATTAGGCATCGGTTGTATCATTTTTGGTGACATCATCACATGCGCTAGCGAAATGGAAAAGTACTAACAATCATTAAAATATATGAAGCACCCTAAAGCTATGAAAAATAAATTACATTAACTTTAGAAGAAAATCGGTACTTACGTATTATCGCAATCTATTGGCGACATTATATGAAACGAAGCACATGGTTGCCAATTCAGCGCGTACGACACAGGAAAATAGGGGTTGCCAACTTGGCGAGATATTAAGAGAGTTGGCGATTGTTGCGAGGATACGCAAGTACCAGAAAATCTAAAACAGATCAAACAATATTTATCGGTTAAAGGGGCCATGGTTTGGCGATTGCGTTTCCAAGCTGTTGCAAACATGAACATTGTTGATCTTATTCGATAAGATACATTCACTACAAACACAATTTCAGAATAGAATTTGGCATGTTTTTACTGAATTGATGTATTTGGTTTTATAGTCTATATAACAGAAAAATACGAATAAAATAGGACTTACTTTGATGGAAAAATACAACACAGAGTTCTGGACAAAATTCTAGTTTAATCTACTCTTTTAGTGACAGAAAAAAATGGCTCCACCAATACATCGTTCCTTGGTATTAGACTTTCATTCAATATGGTGACAATTTCCCAAGTAAGTGACAAAGTAATGGAGCAAAATAGAATCTGAATATGCAAAATAACAAATAAAATCTTGAGCAGGAAAAAAAATCATTAAAGTTAAAAAAACATAATTCTAATCGATTTACCTTAACAATGAACCGAAAACATTAATTGAAGTAAAAGAAAAGAGAAATACACACAGAAAAAAAGCGATTTAGTTTTGATTAAAAAGATATCAACAGCGCAAAGGCATATAGACTAAGAACAAATTATAATATTAACATAAACTTGTTAAAAGTATTTAAAACAGATAAATCATAATTTACGTTAGAGTTACCGAAAATGAGAAAATAGGCTTAATTTTTATCGAACTATATTAAAAATGCAAAAGCAGAAATACCAACGCATATCGTGTTGCCAAAATTAAAATGAAGCTCTAGAAAGAATATTTTTTACGATGCTTTATTAGAAAAATCATTTTAACTTCGCGACAAAGAAATAAAAGAGTAAATATAACGAAAAATGATACTTACAGTCGCTCCAAGCCAAACTCGGACATCAAAGAAAATCTACTAATTAAGTAAAAAAGTCTTAAATAAAAATAATCAGCAAAATAATTAAATGCATTTTCAATAATATATTTATTGCAGTATTAAAAACAGATAACAAAACATATAAACTATTACATTGTAACCAGAAATTATGGTTAAAAACAAAGCAAAACAAAAATTACGCACAATCCAAACTCGGACGGCTAAGAAGATTTTTAAAACTAGTTAATATTTCAAATGAATTAATATTTTGTATGTAATCCTTTGTTTTTTATAACCATTTTAAGGCGTTTAGGCATAGATTGCACCAATTGCACCACCAATTGCTTCACTAACCTTCTCTCACATCTTTAAATATTTTATTTATTTTAACCAATCTCCGCCAAGAGCCAAAAGTGTGACTTATGCAAACAAGATAGTTTCGGGTTTAGCGAGTTCAAAAAAGATACAAAAGGGAGAAATGAAATGTAGAGATTGAGGATGACTACGAGGTTGATTAAGAAGGTGATTCTGAGAGATTAGTTTAACTAGTGGAAGTATATTCGCCGGGGGAAGACTATTGAAAAAGGTTCATTAATTCGGTTCGGGACGGAACTGAAGATATCAAAGATTGAAGCCACTCCTTAGAGCAATCCAGTATTAGAGAAACCTGCCTTAAAAAGGTATCAGGTCAGTTATTTTCATAAATTAGATATAAATGCGTAGTTTGATTGTATACGTTATTCTCCGTGGTTTCAGTTAGTATTTCTTCGTTCATAATCGGGTTCTTCTCGCACTCCACTGTAATTTGTTGTTCTTATAGTCTGAATAATATTTGAGTATTTCTCAAATTAAGAAAGATAAATAAATAAGATTGATTTATTAATTTGGTTGTAATTAATTATGGATCCAACATATTCAGATTTAGATAATATGCGAAGGGGAGTTAATAATCATAGGGGTAGTGAGAGACTACGACAACTTGGCTACACCCTAATGATAATTTCACAATTCCCAATAAGAATATATTCCGAATCGACCGAGAAAACAGAAGAGGAGGAGGATTAATGATAATTTTAAACAAAGATATTAGCGCAATAAAAATATTCTCAGAAATTAGCGAAGACTTAGAAATTCTATTAGTCAAAATTCAGATAAATACAGTTCCTATCACAATTTTTAATATTTACATCCCACCGGGTAACTTTAAAGATGACAGTTTATCAAAAATAGCATCATATATAGATAATCATAGCTTAATATTGGGAGATTTCAACGCATCTCATGAAATATGGGGTTCAAAAAACTCAAATACGTCTGGGAAGAAGATTTTTGATTGGATTATCGAAAATGACTTAATTTTATTAACCGATAAAAGCCCAACTTATCTCCATTCATCGGGAATTTTTACATCTATAGATCTTTCATTATCATCTATAAATTTAAATTATGATATGTCGTGGTCCACAAGTACCGATAATTTTGGAAGTGTGACCATTTCCCTATTATTATTAATTACAAAAGAACAAACAGCTCAACAACAAATAATTTTAGACAAAAAACAAATTGGAACAAATTTATTAATCTTATTCAACAAAAGCTAAATTTGGATGAAAATATAAATATAGATGTTGTAGAAGAAATTAGAAAAGCCCAAATCTTGTCTCAGGAATCAGAAAAAAATCAGATAAATTCAAGAGCTCCATGGTGGACAGCAGCATGTGGGTATTTAAGAGCAAAAAAAAAAAAAGAAAACTCCTTAAGAAAGCTAGAAAATACTTCAAAGAAGAAGACTGGATAAAATATAAAGAAATAAGTGCAAAACTTAAGCGAACAATAAAAACCTATAAAGAAAACTTTTGGCGCAAGACATGTGAAAAAATCTCTTCTCCTAAAATTCTTTTTAAAATAATTCGTATAATCAAAAATAGAACCATTTCGAACTATTCTTTATTTAACATCATTGAGAATAATGGAATCATACTAACAAACGAACAATCCCAATCTAATTGTTTTTTAAAATATTACGCAAAACTAAACAATAATAGTATCCAAAATATTTTTATTCCGGACAATAGCCAAGATATTAATAAACCGTTCTCTTTAAAAGAATTAAAAATAGCAATATCTCATAAAAAAAACAGCAGTCCAGGACATGATAAAATTTCTCTCCAAACAATCAACCACCTCCCCATCAAAGCAATAAATCTTCTCCTGAAATCTTTCAATGACAGTTGGTCTTCTAGTCAAATTCCAAAAGATTGGACTCACGCAAATATTTTACCATTCATAAAACCTCACAAAAATCCCAAGGAAATAGCGTCATATCGCCCAATTTCACTTACCTCAATAGTTGCCAAATTAATAGAAAGAATGATCCTACACAGAATGTTAGATTTCAGCTTTCAAAATAAAATTTTTCACGTAAATCATCATGGCTTTTACCCCCACAGAAGCAGTATTATAATACGATTCTTCAACTTCAACATGATATCATACTGGCTAGAGAACGTAAGGAATACTTTATTCTAGTAGCATTAGATATTAAATCAGCATATGACTCAGTGTGGCCAAGTGGTCTAGTTTCTAAATTAAAAAAAGTTGGATATTCAGGTAATTTGCTACGATGGATTCAAAATTTCTTGCATCAAAGAACAATTCAAATTAAATGGCGGAACAATTTTTCGAAAATCAGCAAAAACAATTATGGTGTACCTCAGGGTTGCATCTTGAGCCCTTTCCTATTTATGATTTATATGGCAGACATTTTTGAAATCCAACACGACAGCCATCTTCTGGTCTATGCAGACGACATTTTCTTATATAATAGCGGCACAAATTGGAACAAAACAATAGTCGAATTACAAATATCTTTAAACAATATTTCAGCCTGGTGTAAAAAATGGAAGTTGTCCACCTCTCTAGAAAAAAACAGTTTAATCCACTTTTCCAGAAAAAGAAGTACAATACCTCCTATACTTAAAATATGTGATAAACCCATTCCCGAAGTAAAGTGTCTTAAAATTCTAGGGATAATCTTCGACCCCAATATCACTTGGAAAAATCATATTATTTACCTCAGACAGAAAGGTTTTAAATATTTAAATGCAATCAAAGCATTATCGTCCCTAAAATAGGAACAAGAACTGATACTCTTTTAAATATTATTAATGCTACAATCCGTTCTATTTTTGACTATGGAAGTCAACTTTTTTCCTTTTCAAGCAATAGCAATAGACAAAAACTAGAACCAATTTACAATGCTGCATTACGTTTAGCCCTAGGTCTCCCAAGAAACACTCCGATAGACGTATTAAGAGCGGAATCTATGAATGGCAGTATCAATAACCGACATAATTTCCTTTGTCAAAAATTTATTATTAAACAAATAGCATTAAAAGACTGGTCACCAAATGCAAGGTTATTTTGGGATATTAATAATAATTTTTATAGATATAGAGAAAAAGAAATCAGTATTTTTCAAAAGTCAATCAACCTGCTCCAAGAACTATGTATTTCTAAAGTAGATATTCTTCAGTGGACTCCTCCTCCTCCAATCTATGAAAACCACAAAATTAACATCTATACTCATGAACTGCCATTTCAAAACAGAGACCTTCCAGATCTCATAGTACAAAATATGTTTAATGATTATATCCAGTCAAACTTTAATGACAGTATTATAATTGCAACAGATGGTTCTAAAAATACTAATCAAACATCAATAGAATCTTAATCCCCAAGAAAAAAGTTAGACAAAATTACATTCTGAAAGAAATGATTTCCATTTTTACAGCGGAAGCTATTGCCATTTGGACTGCGTTAAAAAATTGGGTTTCAGAAACAGAAAACTATGTCATCCTGACGGACAGCTTATCAGTTCTAAAAAGTATCCTTAATATTAACAGAAAATCCAGTACGATAATATTAAATTTAAATTCAACGTTACACGAGTGTCTCCAAATAGCTCAATCAATTACATTCATTTGGGTACCAGCTCACAAGGGAATAGAAATTAATGAAGAAGTAGATAAATTAGCTAAAGCCTCTCCAGATCCTTGAATATTATTCTTGGATACTTGGGAAGAACTACATACATTTTTAAAATCAACACAAAAACGAAAACGAAGAAACATGGAAAAGAGCAAGAGACATAAAAATTATAGTTATATTTCTCATCTTAAAAAATGGAAAAGACAGGCAGCAAAAAATAGAAATACAGAAGTTTTAATTAATAAGCTGCGGGCAAAGAAATTACCATTAAATGATATTTTTTTTCTTTTTAAACAAACAGATTCCCCATTGTGTTCAGATTGCCATGTACCAGAAACTAGTGAACATTTTATTTTAACCCGCAACAAATATCAGTTGCAACGTAAAACATTGAAATTTTTTATCTCTGATCATGGTGAATGGTCTTATTCATCAATAGCGAATTGTGATACAATAGAGCATATTCAAAATGTCAAAGAATTTTTAAAAACAACCAATAGATTCTAAAATATCAAGTTATAGATCCAAAATACACTAGTTTCATCTACCACTTTGGAAGCATAAGTTAATAAAACTTACAATTTTACATAATAATCAAGACCTATACTTGCATCCTATTTGAAGAGAATAATGCAATTAATCATTTCGGAGCATAAGGTGTTAGCCAGAGCTCCAGATGTACAGTGATAATACTGTACTGAACTGAACTGAACTGGAGAGAATACACGTTTTTCTTCTTAGCGTTTTGAATATTTAGATATTTCAAATTTCTGAAAATCAAAAAGTTTGAAATTTTAATTTAATTTAATATGCCAAGATCGAACAGAGTATTCAAAAAACGTAAACGTACGTTTTATAAAGGTAAGAATACTTTCAACAATACTAACGACAGTAGTGTCAATCCTCAAGCTGGACATGCACATGACTCAAAGGAGACATGTGCAAAAGAAAAGAAAATTCCCAATTTAAATGGAAGTTTTTCTTCCTTTGACAAAAGTGTAGGTATTATTAATGCCATTATGAATTTGAATATTCTGGCATTTGTTTTCAAGAAGTAAGTTCACTGTAAAATGTGTAACAGTGGCTTAGATATACAAGTTTTAAAAGGTAAGTCTGGACTGGCTATTACATTTGTCCTGAAATAATGTGCTTGTCCACATCGTGTAGAATTCTCTTCTTCAAATTTTCATGAAGGAACGCAAATTGCTACAATAAATACCAGGTTTGTATATGCTATGCGTTCCATTGGAAAAGGCGCAGAAGCTGGGAGAATGTTTTGCGGCATAATGAATCTTCCTCAACCACCTACAAGGTTTTCTCCTTACGGTAAGCGAATCTTAAATGCTGCAAAACTTGTTTACGAGGACTCCATTCAAAATGCTGCGAAGAAAGCTATTTGTGAAAATGAAGGTAATAATAATATTGCAGTCGCTGTAGATGGGACATGGCAGAAACGCGGTTACTCATCATTGAATGGTGTAGTTACTGTGACCAGCATGGATACAGGTAAGGTGATAGATGTTGATATTCTTTCAAAATATTGCATATGTAAAAACTTACCTTCTCATCAAAAGGATTGTAAAAGGAATAATTACGTTGGATCTAGCGGAGCCATGGAAATTCAAGGTGCATCTAAAATTTTTCAACGGTCATTATCTTCGCATAATACCCGATATATTACTTACTTAGGGGATGGAGATTGCAAAGCATTTGACGCTGTTAGAAAGAAAAACATCTATGGAGATGAATACCCAATTGAAAAATTGGAGTGCATTGGACATGTCATGAAGCGCATGGGAACAAGATTACGCCGATTAAAATCTCAATTGAAAGGGCAAATCTTGTCAGACGGTAAGTGTTTAAGTGGAAAAAATCGTTTGACTGTGCATGAAATAGATAACTTACAGTTTTACTATGGATCAGCTATTCGGAGAAATTACACCAGTGTTCAGAACATGCGGCAAGATATCTGGGCCATTTTTCTGCATAAGCTGTCAACAGATGAATATCCTCAACATGGTTTTTGTCCTGATGGTGAAGATTCATGGTGTGGATATAAAAAGGCTGAAGCATCAGGTAAGTCTTACAAGCATAAAAATAGTCTTCCGGTCGCTGTTGTAGAAGCAATGCGTCCTATATTTAGAGATCTTTCCCATCCTGATCTGTTGAGAAAATGTTTGCATGAAAAAACACAAAACCCGAATGAAAGTTTTCATAATGTCATATGGTCACGTGTTCCTAAAACAACATTTGTACAGATTGAAACACTTTCACTTGGTGTTTATGATGCTGTTTGTTCTTTTAATGATGGTAATGTATCCAAATTAAAAATGCTGCAGAAAATGGGAGTCGAGCCTGGAGAATATTCGGTAAGTGCCATGAAAATTCTTGATAGAGAAAGGTTAATGAAAGCAGAGTATGCTTTTTCTGGAAGAGCGAAGAAAATTAGAAAAGATAAAAGAAGAAAAAGAAAAAAAGATAATATTAAGAAAAATAAGGTAAAAACCGGCTACAGTGCAGGATCTTTTTGATGAGGTAAAATTTTATACCAAAAGCTACTGTTTTCTAAAAATTTTCTTTTCTAAACTGTGTTTTCTCTTTTCTATAAATTTACTGTATGCATGAACTGGAAATTTTTATTTTATATTTCATATATATTATTGTGTATCTTGAAGTGAAATTTTTGAAATATTCCTCAGACATTTAGCTAAAAAGCATATGTCGTAACACAGAAAAGGAAATTTTTTATTAAATTCCTTATTTTACTCTGCAAAAAAAAATTTTTTTTTATCAGACTGATCAATTTTTTAAAAAAAGATTTCACTTCTGTATAAAAATAAATGTTTATTTAATGCACACACAAATATATCTCAAAATGCGTTGCATGAAGCTTGTTATATACAAAACAAATAATAAATTTCATGTTTAAAAACACAAAAATAGTTTTCTTGTTGTTTTGGATACTATCTATGTAATATTTATATAATCTTTTTAATTCTTATATTTAAAGAAATTGTGTTTACATGTGAATATATAAAACATTAATGACATTTTTCGAAATGTCATATAATCATGTATTATTGTCTTATAAAGATTATATTTTTTAATTTGTGTCTTCTTTTTTCTAAAAAATCTATTGTTTGCATGAACTAGAAATATTTATTTTGTATTGTATATATATTATATATACTGAAGTGAAATTTTTGAGATACTCCTCAGACATTTAGCTGAAAAGCAGATGTCGTAACATAGAAAAGGAAAATTTTTATAAAATTCATTATTCTACTCTACAAAATTACATTTTTAAACATGCTGATCAATTTTTTTAAAAAAAAATTTCACTTCTGTATAAAGATAAATGTTTATTTAATGTACACACAAATTTTTAAGCTTTGTTTTGAATAGTTTCTTAGTAAAAGGTACATAAATATATCCCAAAATGCAATGCCCTTTTTCGTTGCACAAAACTTGTTACATACAAAAAATACACAAATTTCATGTTTAAAAACATAAAATCAGTTTTCTTGTTGTTGTTTTGGATACCATTTATGTAATATTTTAAGAATCCTTTTAATTCTGATATTTTAAGAAATTGTGTTTACATGTGAATTTATAAAACACTAATGAAATTTTTCGAAATGTCGTATAATGATGTATTACCAAAGCCATATTTTCATGTATTGACACATTTTTACATGGTATTTATGATACTTATAGTCAACTTGGATGACAGTAATGTATCAGAACAGAAAATTCTTCAAAAATTGATGCATAATTTGAGAAAAATGATGCAAATGCTATAAAATATCTCGATAGATTAAAAGTGAAAAATGCTATACATGTATTTTCTGAGAAATCTAAGTAAATGAAATAAGTAAAAAGTCTTAAAAGTTATTGAGAATAAGCTAATATTTAAAAAAATAGTGCAAATACAGATTGTAATTCATAATTTTTTTGATGAAGTGACATTTTATAATAAAAATGCAATTATCTCAAAACGGTGTTTTTAAAAATGCGTGTACCTTTTTCTCAGAATCTATTCAACGGAAGCACTTGCAATCTTCACTAAATATTACTGATATCTAACTATATAAAGTGCACAGAACGTTTTTTTAATATTCCCATAATATTTTTGTAAAAGTCAGTTATCGTGAAAAAAAATGACAGTTTTCAAAAAATTCATAGTGATACTGTTGCGATGAATGTTTTTGAAAAAACTAAACAATATGTTTAAAAAAGCTTCCGTACATTTTAAATAAAAAAGTCTAATTAATATACAGAAAAAATTTTAAGTCTGTACATTTAATAGTTTCTGAGAAAAAGGGACATAAAAATGCTCAATTTAACATTAGCGGGATAGGTCGTACCGACTTACCTTAAGATGATCCCACAAATTCTCGATGGGATTTATGTCTGGGCTTTGGGGTGGTGTTTCCATGACGTGAGGACAATTATATAGGAGCCAGGAACGCACTCTATAAGCTTTATGCTTGGGATCATTATCCTGATAAAATCTCCAATTATTCCAAGCGAAAGTTTTTGCACACATAGTGGTAAATTTATTTTTAAAATGTCAAGGTATACATTCTGATCCATTCTCCCTTCAATGAAATGCAAAGTTCCTGGACCAGAAGCTGAAAATGATCCCCAGACCATTACTGATCCGCCACCATGCTTCACAGTTGTTTCATGTTTTGTCTACGTAATTCCTCATTCGATTTTCTCCAAACATATGGCTTGCCATCTGATCCAAATATATTGAATTTGCTCTCGTCAGTGAATAATACTTGTTTTCCAGTAAGAAAAATCCTTGTTTTCATTCTCCTTTGCGAATTCACGTCTTACTTTTTGATTTCGCTTACTTATGAAAGGCTTTTGTCTGGCTTTTCTTCCAGTGAGATTTTTCTTATGGAGCACATTTCTAATTGTTGTTGGACTATCTTTTTTCCCTAATTCATTTTCAGCAATAATAGCTAGCTTTGGAGCGCTAAGGAAGGGATTTACTTTCACTTTTCTCACTAAATATCGCTCATCTGCTTCGGTGAAAATCTTGTTATGGGCTTTTTTTAGGCTTATTTTCCACTTGATTATTGGTTTTATAGCGTTTTATGATGTCATGAGCCGTAGAATGACTTCTTTTGACAATCTCCGATATTTCTCGCACAGACTTTCCATATTCAGTGTGCTTAATAATCAATTTCCTTAACTCTATGCTCATTTGGCCCCTTTGCCTTGACATTTTCAATAAATTAAGTTTTTTCCTGCAATAAATGAAAAAACATCAAATCGAGAATTCCGCTGAACAACTACAATGTTTTTCATGAAGTTGTCTACAATTTTCACTCAGGGTTGCACTTATTTGGCGCTTTATTGTCAGATGTCCGAGGTTGGCTTGCGCTCTCTTTCTTCCGCAATTTTATTTTTATCTCTAAATTTGTCATTATAATTTATGAATTAGCGTTATTTGGTTTGTTTTTAATAGAGCAATAAATTCACTATTAGAAAACCATCTTTAGTTTTTTTGAATTCCTTTTAGTCAAAGTATTTTTGCAAAACAAGATTTTTTTCTATAGTGTCCGAGTTTGACTTGGAGCGACTGTACATATTATACCGTCGACAAAAATTCAAGGCATCACCATCAAAAAAAATATCTCCAAAAGATGATATCGTAATGTTCGAACATAAGCGGAAAAGGTTTCCACTATTGGCATCCATATTGCGGCATTTGGCAATGTGTTTGGATGTGACGAAATTGCGCAACTGTATAATACGAATATAGCCAATAAATATAATGAGCATTTGTAATGATGTTTTTGAAAAATTTCACGATAAATAATTTACCGCATTCAGTGATAGAGATGACTTCATATCTTTCCGGTGTTACAGATTTTTTTTAAAAAGATATTCTAAGAAAAATTTTAAGGAAATGGTACTTAAGTATTATCGCAACAATGCCAACTTTCAAGAGGACTCGCCAAGTTGGCAACCCCGATTTCGCATGTGTCGCACGCGTTGAATTCGCAACCATGTACTTCGTTTCATATAATGTCGCCAATACAATTGCGGTAATTTTACAGTTGCTACAGATGCATCTAAAAACCACCATATTACTTCAATAGCAGGTGTTACACAAAATGGTTCCTTCACTTATAAAATTAATCCGATCAATTCCATTTTCACGGCAGAAGCCCAGGCTATTTGCCAAGCTTAGGACTAAATCACAGAACTTAATGGAAAAATGCTCATTTTACTAGACATTCAGTTTTATCTTCTCTAAAAAATTCTCTCAATCAAGTCATTTAAAGTAATCCATAGACTGACCTTTAAAGTACATATCCATTCACAATATGACACGCATTTGGTATTTCTTTGGATTCCGAGTCCCTCAAGTATTTTTTGGAATGAACAAGCGGATAAAAAAAACCCAGCAAGATCCGTAAAGGAATTTGAAACAAATATTTACTGGTTAGCCTCAGAAGATTTTCACATACATCTGCTTAGACCAAAACAAACTACAGTAAAATGACCAAATCTTTTGTTGCATTAAATACTTTGAAATTTCGGAGACATGCAATCCATTAATATAATATAGAATGCAACAATAAGCAGAAGGGGGGGGGAGATTCTATTAGTACGAATATTTAGCAGAATGATAATAATGCTAATTTAAATGCCCCCTAAACAAATTTAATTTACAGGATAGTGCTGCATGTTCACAACTTGCAATAGAAAAAATGATTTGGAACATATTTTATTATCGCATAAAATATACCCTGCACAGGAATGATCTCTGGAATATACTCTAAATAGATTCCCGAAGTATGTACTATGACCTTCAGAGAACATTTAGAGAAAGCGGCATCGAATAAAAACAAATGCAGAATTTTTTTACAGCGCTTGAAACACTTATATATTTATTAATTTTAGAAAGTAACGTCTAAAAAAGGTATAATAGCATATATCTATCATCATAGAAATATGGTATGATTATGATCGCGGGATAATATCCTTTGTTGCTCCATATCCCCCCTCCAATCCTGTAAATAAATCAATAAAACAAATAAGTAGGATAATATGTAAGTACTAAACAAATATCGAAAAAAAAAATACTTTTTGAGATGCAAAAACTCATGACCCAAAATTTCCCGCGTCTAAGTGTTTCCGTTTTTATTTTGGATCTCAAGCACACAGACGATAAAGTAACGAACTTGCAACCAATGAGGAATGGGATTGGATCTTGTCTTTCCAAAGATAATTGTTTAGTGTGGCCCTGATACTTGTTAAATTAACCAGGACTTAATGTTCTGGAATTGCCGCCCGTCCGGTATACTGGTTAGTGGTGCTGACTGCGGTGCCGTAGGGAATGGGTTCGAATCCAGGAAAAGGCATGGATGTTCGTGTCGTAATCTTTCCTTCTTTGTGTTGTAAGCCCCCGTGTGATACATTGTGTGGTGCACGGGGTTTCTAAATGTTCTCCTTTAAAAGAAATGTTCTTTAATCAGGCGTGGGCATAGAGTATACGCCCAAGTGTTATTTTCGTCATTTGATTGTGGCTCAAAATAAACGGTCCATCGCCGACAGCTCTTGTGTTTGAATTATATTAATTTAATATAAAATGATGATAATGTACAAGAGAGAGAGGTAAACAAAAAAGTTCTTGCCGTTTTTAATGACCCAAAAGAACATGACATACAAACAGCGTAGCCTATTGTTAGTTCTCGAAGTAATCACCATCGGCATCCAGCACCTTCTGCCAACGTGTTTTCAGTTGTTCAATCCCTTTGCGGTAAAACTCGGGGGTGTGGGACGCGATGAAGTCCGTGAGAGCTTGGGGCACGTCTGCTTCATTGGTGAAGGATTTACCACGAAGATGATTGTCAAGGGAATGGAAGAGGTGGTAATCTGATGGTGCAAGGTCAGGGGAGTAAGGAGGATGGCACAAAGTCTCCCAACCAAGTCACTGTATCGTATTCCTGGCCACCCGCGTGACATGTGGCCTCGCGTTATCATGCAATAACAGTACACCCTTTCGATTAACCAGTACTGGCTTTTTCTGATGCAATGCCTATTGTACACGTTCCAATTGCTGCGAATACAGGTCCACAGTGACCGTTTAACCCGTTGATAGCAACTCATAGTGAACCACTTAACGACAAGTCCACCAGACACAAAGCATAATTTTGCGTGGGTGCATAGGTGGTCTTGCGCTGTGTGGGACAGTATCCTGGGATGACAACCAATGCTTGGAACGCATGGATGTGTCCTACAGGACCCACTTCTCGTCACTGGTCAGCACCCAATTGAATATGGATGCGCTACGGTGGCGAGAAAGCAACGGTAAACAGGCTGCCACTCGTTGTTGCTTATGTACTTCCAACATCGTGTGAGGTACCCACTTGCTCAGCCAGTACGTTTTACCTAAGCGGTGCAGACGAAGTCTAACTGTTTCACTGGAAGTGTTGAATTGCCTGGCAAGTTCATCACACGTTTGCTGCTGTCCTCCTCAATGGTCGCCTGCAGGGCTCCGTCATCCATGGCCTGTGGTCGTCATGTTGGAGCTTTGTCACAGAAGGACAAATCTCCCGACCTGAATTTTTGAAACCAATGCCTTGCCGTACGTTCATTGACAGCACTATCCACAAACGCTTGACATATTCGGCGACTTGATGCAGCGGTTGATAGTCTACTTTGAAGTCGTAAAGTAAACAACCTCAAACGAGCTCCTTCGATACGTCCATTTCGTTTCGCTACTGTGCAAGTTCCGTTTAATGAATGTGAGCAGTGGACCTGCGTTTATAACAACCGATATTTCTACTCTCGACTGATGGTTTCTCAATCACGTCATACACGAATTTGCATACTTATTCTCACTTCTTTCAATGGAAACACGCAGACGGCAAGAACTTTTTTGTTTACCTTGTAAAATGTGTGTGTTTTTTTTTTTGGAATTTGTTAAAATTCTATTATACCCCCAGACGAAGATTTTTCAAACCGCACAAAAATGGTGCTAAAGCGAGTGTTTCCTAGTCTAGGCCATATAAACCGAGAAAAACAAGGCGTTATGTAAGAAAGAGCAAAAAAGTAGAAAATTGTATGACTCTAAAGACAAAATCATGTAAAATATAGCTTCTAAAAAAAGGATATTAAGGATTCTATGAAAAAAACAAGTTGATGTTCGAAGCACAAGAGGAGATTGTTGTGTGAACTTAAAAAAAAATTCTGCAAAATTTAATTTTTAAAAGGATCTGAAAACATTCTAAGAAGAATAAATTGAAAAAACGTGATTATGAAATGATGCCTCTTTCCACAGGAGAGTACAAAGTGACGATCACCAGATAAGGATCGAAATTTCCTTTTGCGTGGGCTCTGAGATTTTTCAGAAAAACCAATCACGCATCACAATAAAAATTTCCCCAAGAATTTAAATTAGTCTACTCCACATACCTTTCCTTAATCACTTCAGACAGATTCTCTCCTACTTTCGACTACATCTCCATTCATAAGAATCAAATGGCATTCTTCCTTTCTGACAGACACATACTATTCACACATTTCGGTCACTTTCATACTTTGCAGCAACAAAACCTAGCAGGCATCATTCAACAATTACCTTTCACTCCTTTACTTCCAAATAATGAGGGAAAGAACCCCTTTAAACCGTGCACTTGATTCATTACAAACATCAAACCGGTACTCAAACGTAGTGATCAGTTAGTAGTCAAGCTTAAAAAAGATGCAAATGGCTCAATTACCACTGTTATATTGTTAAGAGGCTTGTCGAAGCTAACAAGACAAATGGTACTTACTAATCACAGCTAACTAACGGTAACTAATGACAATTTCTTGTTTTAAAAAGGAAAGGAAGCTAGCTTGGAGAACGTATCACCCAGATTGGCGACAAATTCATTCAAAGCTTCGGGGTGGGCTGAAATAGGATTTAACCAATATTTTTAATCCTTTCGCACCTAACGGGGCACATACGTCCCAAGCAAATTTCAAAAAATTCTTTTGGGATATAAATGTTTCTTTTTCTAATTGGAGACTTTCCTACCAGTCTTGCCAATATTTTTGAAGGTATTTTCATTCACAGAACATAAATAGCACTACCGTACATAATGCAATTCCCGCATTTTGAAGTGCTGTTAGCAGCTCATTCCATACTGTACGGACGTAAATAATTTAGTTTTGAAAAATACCGCCTATTTTCGATTAAATTTTGTTTGATACATAAATCTAAGGCCAATAAGTTACTCACGAAGCGGATTACCTCTAATAAATTGGTAATTGGCAAAGTTTTACTTCCGTTTTGAAATCAAGACATATGTGTCCCTCTCGTCTTGGATAGTGGGAACACATTGTCTTAACATATGTGATCATGATGCTAAGTAATTGCCACGAAGCTAAATACGCAAAAGTAAATCGCACCATGAAAGATGGAAGCAATAAAGAATATGAGTGCCCTGTGGCAATAGAATTCTACAACAAAATCCTGGGGAAAGTAGACCTTGCAGACCAACTGCCAAATGTCTATGAATTAGATCGAAAATCTTTCAAGTGTAGGAAAAAAGCATTTTTTCGCTTATTAATGACCGCAGTGGTCAACTCATGGATTGCGTACTGGGAACTCAAATATCGAAATACCCCACTTCTTGATTTCATTGTACCTCTTGCAGAAGCCTTAATGGCTTCCAAAAATCTCAACTGACAGTATCAACACCGTAAAGGAACTGACGCCCATCCAAAACATCACGAAGCTTACTCAGTGTTGGTGACCATCTGCCAGTAACAACAAAAACACGACGGCGGTGCCGTAAATGTGCACACAAAAAGAAGGAATCACACACTAAAATAATGTGCACGATGTGTAATGTCACATTGTACATTGATTGTTTCAAACTATACCAATAATAATTAAATTTTTATGACTAGAAAATCATTGGTTTTCTTTACAAAATTCCTCATTAAAGACTACTGGGACACATATGTCTCGGTAATCAGGACTGATGGGACACATATGTCTCGGTCCTAAATGAGTGTTAAAATTTTCCTAAAAATATAACATCTTAGTTTTAGAAATCTGTGTGCCCTACTCATAATTTATGCCACCAAAATTGTTCTGTTGTAAAAAAAAAAAAACTCATCGTGAAAGGGTTAATAATGGATTCAATTAAATTTTTGTTTTAGTATGTTGTAGAGATTAAGAGGGAGAAAATAGGTCAATATTATCCTCATTTTAACAGCAAAAAAATCTTAATATTTATTTTATAATAAAGAAAGAGTTAAGCTTTCTTTTAAGTATGAATTACAAGAAAAAAATAATTGATGTTTAAGCATATTAAATTATCTATACTTGCTGTTATCTACTGGTTTTTTTTTTTCTATTTACTACATTAATATGTTTAAATTTCAGTTGAAGCCGCCCATCCGGTATAATGGTTAGTGACGCTGACTGAGGTGCCGTAGGGCCTGGGTTCGAATCCCGAAGAAGTCATGGATGTTTGTAAGTGTATAGTGCTTTCGCGGCATGGGGATACTCTAATTAACCATTGAGCCGCAAGTCCTCTCGTGAGGTTGGTGAAAGGAGAAGAGAGGTGGGAAGCCCTTAACCGCGCCCCCAGGGTGCTCACCCTCAAAATTGGGGTGGAACCAAGCAAACATTCAGTGTCATCTGCATGGTGCTCAAAGCTTAGGCTAACGACAGGCGTAAAGTCCTTAGTCACAATGAATTTCATGGACCTTGATCTGATGTTACTGTCGATCAGGCAGCATAAGTAACAGCAACAAATTTGTGTTGTGTAGCTCGACATAATTAATACTGCGGATGTTGATACATTTCTTTGTAAAGTGGAGAAACACACAAAACGGTCCCACCTCGAATTATACTTATTGCTCTGGGCTTAAGATTCATTCCGTGTGCCTTGATGCACTGAATGATTAAATCAATTAAGGTATCCGACTACTTGTGACAACTTTTTTTAGGAGAGAAATGGGGATTTTTTTTTGTGGTTTGAGATTCATGTAGTACACTTTAGAAAATATGCTAAGATTAAGAAGAGGAAAAAAATATTGTTACTAAAAGGGGAAAAAATTGGTAAAAATTTACAAAAAATTACATAAACAAAAAGTACAAAAAGTTTATGAACAATTTTTCAATTTTTATGTGTAGCTTTGATGTTCATTTTAGAAATGACCATCAGATAAGAGATATTTTATTTTTTTATAAAAACTAGAGCACTTTTTCTTAGTTATTATATAAAATTGCTTAAAAAACAGTGATTACAGTCATATAATGGACTGCAAATTTGTAACAAAATGTATAGATAAATCTGAACGTTAAAACGCTTCCACTATTATAAAGGACATACACAAAAAATTCAGTTAATTATTTTCAGAACTTATTGAGCATTTTCAAATAAAAAAACATGTATAGATGTGTAGATAAATCTGAACGCTAAAACGCTTCCACTATTATAAAGGACATACACAAAAAATTCAGTTAATTATTTTCAGAACTTATTGAGCATTTTCAAATAAAAAAAAACAATTCGAGTAAAACACAATGGCATTTGCTTTTACTCAAACAAATGAGTAAAATTACAAAAACTGAATGGAAAATGATAAACTTGGTATTTTTATAAAGCTAATAAGATGGCTTATAAAATAAAATCAAAAAAAAAATTGTCTATTTTTGACAAAATTCACGGTTTTAGGGTAGTCGGATACCTTAAAAGGTTGTGCATTAGAATATTCAGTGTTGAGTGGCAGCGACCGATTGGTTATGACAAGCGTTTTGACCTTGTGACACAAGTGTTTTAATGCTGTGGTTCCCAAGCCTTCTGTGCCAATGGATCTATTTTTATACCAAAATATTGGCCATGTACCCTCAAGTGAAATATCTATTTAAATATTCAATAGAAAAATTATATAAATTTAACTCTGATGACCTGAAAGGTAGACGTTGACGTAAAGGTAAAGCATAAATAAAACGTGATATATTTAAAGTAGTATTTATTCAAATTGTAACTTTTGTGCATTAAAATACTAAAGCACCTTTTTTTCCCACTGAGATAGGGGAACCATTAATATGGGTTTATTCGTACAATACAAATAATAACACTGATTTCGGCTTAAGACTAAGAAATTTTTTTGCATTCATTCATTCTCGACTTTTTTTTATGCTATATTCAGACAAATGAATGTATGCAGATTCATTTCTATTTAACTCGTAACGCACGATGAGTGAGTATTGAAGTCGCACTATTAGATACTCGAGGGCTTTTGACGACGGACCACGCAATTGTGAACCATGGTCAAGTGACGAGGACGACATCTAACCTGGCACTCCCCTTTCCTAACTTCCCCACCACGCCAACGGGAGGACGTTTGAGACTCGACAGATTTTCCGTGCATCACCCCCCTACTTGGTGGATCTTCAGCTGTACTGGGCTTGAATTCATGACACGCCAACCACGAGTCCGTTACCTTGACCACTATGCCACCACGGGCACCACAGACGGCCGCACCCACATCTTCCTCATTACTTGTTCTTCATGTACTTATTTAAAAAAAAAAACTTTATCCTATAATTTTTACTCTAAATTTTTAACACGTAAAAGTCATTATTAATTTGATTTAACACTTAATAATAGAAATGTGTTACAAATATTTTACTTCATATTAAACCTTTCGCGTAACCCCATAACATTGGCCACGCACCCCTAAAGGAATTTTAATTTTTCACGGACCCAATCAAAACTTATAGCCACCCATCCGGTACAGTGGTTAGTGACGCTGACTGCTTTGCCGTAGAGCCTGTGTTCGAATCCCGGAGAAGGCATGGATGTTTATGTTGTAATCCTTCTTTCCTTTGTGATGTGTTCTTCGCGCTTACTTATGTAAGACCCCGTGGGATACTTTGTGGTGCAAGGGGTTATAAATGTTCTCAACAAAAAAAAATCAAAACTTATAATGACTCCCGGGGGTCCATAGGAACAACTTTGGGAATTATGTTCCAATCAAATCGATATAAAAGTCCAATTAAATTTAAACAAGTATAATAAAAAAAAATTGAGTCAATTCCTACTTAAGTCAACAAAGAAAATTTTATTTTATTTGTTTTTTTATTAAGTAGTTACAATTAATATAAATATGTATATATGCATATGACTATTTTTTGTTTGTTACTATTTATTCATATTTTAATTTAATTAATATTTGAAATTACTATATTAACATCAAATGTCATTTACTACTAGTTTTAAAAAATGCATTTTAACTTGAATGGATGAGTAGAAAGTATTATATTATTGACTGAAAATTTGAACAAGATATATATATATAGGGAGAGGGTGAACTAACATTAGGAATTGTGAAAAGAGGGATAAGGAAACATAGAAAGGGAAACAACAAAAATAATCAAGGGACAAGAACCTTTCTTTTTCTAATTCATAACGAATTTAAGGGGGAAGAAGATAACGCGTAATCTGGAATAAGTGGTATTTCCTATGGGAAAATATGGCATTTCCTACGGAAAAAGATGTCCTTTGTTAAAAATGTAGATTACGCTGAGCCACAGTGCATTGGACTTAATATCCAAGCAGTGGTGCTAATCGCGAATTTATTCATCTATCTTAGGCTTGTTTTCTCACGCATGCGTGTGAGTCTTCGTAAATATTTAGACAACTTAAAAAGGCGTGTTGCAATTACGGTGAGGGCGTTTATTTCGAACATTCGAACTTTGTTCTCTATTCTAGAATTTTACAGTTTTTAAACAAGTAAGTTCATTTTTTTTATTCTTCCAAAGGTAATTTTTTTTTAAAAGATGCATTTCAAAACTGAATTTCGCAATATTTAATACTTTAAAATTTTTGCATAAACAATAGTTTGAATATTTGCAAGAGAAACATAGTGACTTCAGGAATTTTCAAAAGTTTTTTTTATAACATATGACCTCTATACAAAGAAAATCCGACTTTGCAGTTAATATGTAAAAACTAAAATTTAAAGTTTTATGTTCAGAAGCATAACTTTCTTGAATAAAGAAGAGTCGGTGGGAGCATTCAAAATGTATTTTTTGGTATATTTGCATTTAAATTTATACATTTTAAATGCTTGGAATTTTAAAATTCAATAACGCAGAAAATGTCAATGGTTATACTATGACTAGTGATAAGGTTATTGCATTTTCATATAGATAACTGTTATATCTTCTGTTATTATTGTATTTTTTTTTACAATAGAAAATTTTGTATGCGAAGTCTTGCAGTTACTTCCACTTTTTTATTAACATTACTTGTACAGCAAGTATTCGTGTGTTTAATAGCTAATTTATTAAAGATTCTGAGAAACTTGTATGAATTTTATTTACGCGTTGTTGTATTTTAGAAGTGTTATTTTCCAGTAATATGTTGAAAACTCTAATAGTAACAATTTGAAGATTTTTTGTAATATTTCATTCACAATGAATTTTATTTTAAGTTTTACGCTTTAAAATTATACTTAATAATAAGATTATACCATAGCGTGACTCATGGGAAACTGTTCAGATTCATCAAAGTTTTATTATATAACCTAATATTTATTTGGTTCTTCTTGCCAGCCACTCGCTTCGACAGGTTAAATCGCATTTAAAGCGAAAATTCTAACATTTAAAATAAAAAAGGGCTACAATAATCTTCATTGGCGTGATTCGACGTCTCCAAGGCGTTTTAACATATGCTCACACATGCACGACTTGATCGAACCATTTAGGAATGGTAGAATCATCCGCTTTGTATCGTAGAGGTAGTGGATTGTCATGTATATTCCAGCTAGATAATTTAGCAAATCTTGTAGGTTTTTTGGTACGTAATCTTTGAATCTATGCAAAGTGTAAAATCTGCTTAAATTCTTAGTCATGCTATTTTAATATTTCTTAATTGAATACAGGCTTAAATTGTGCTACAAACTTGTCTTGCAGGAAGTAATGAATCAAAACGTTTTGCATGGATTGTTACTCGTACTCTGCTGCTGCTTGTATGTGGGAGCTGCTTTATTGTTATTCAGATTCAATCCTGAAGCACCAATTCTGCTTTCATGGCTTCTATTTGGATTATACGTGTTCATAATTTTAGGTATATTGGTCTGCGGCATTCTAATATACTAGCGAAGTGGAATGACGAAGAATTTTAAAAAGTGACTTTTGCTATAAAAATGGCATCCAAGAACACGTACTCCGATTTACGAAATGTATTGTTATTCAACTACATTAGTAGTTAGGTGTGAAGTTACTTAACTACTGGCGAAATGGAATGAATTTTATGCACTTTTCTATTCTGTGTTGAAAATTTCTTACGAGACATTTGTATTTTATTGTCAATAAAAAAAGTTAACTCTTCGTGCTGTTTTCTTTACGAGCCCAGTCATGGTGGTCATGATCACGAAATCATCAGTTGGCGATTGTTCTGTCGAGTCGCGGATTAGAGTCCAGGTTCTGAAATTCCGTCGAGTTGAGAGGCCACTAGACGTTAAAGCTGGTCAATCTCAAAGCTTTTATGTTTGTTTGGTGTAAAAATGTGAAGAGTGAGTTAACAGCTTGGGGGGGGGGGTGTCCTCGTCATCGAACCGATTGTCAAAATTACGCAGTCAGCCGTCATTTTCCTTATGAAATGCAATGTTAATCAGCCATCAATGCAACAAACGCAACGAAACAGATTAAACTAATAAAAGAGTAATCCTTGTGAGTCTTTAGAGAACGAATGGTTAGCTGAGTTGGCAAACGGGGGGAATTGTTAATTCATAAATCTATTATGAAAAAAATGCATTCTGAATGTTCCGATAGTTTCTTAGTTTGTTAAAAGTGCATGACTAGAAGTCATTTGTAGACCCTAGCCTTCCATGCTCAAGGCAAGCTAGGTTTTAAAATCCTGTTCATACTAATTCTGAACTTTAGCCCTATACCATCTTAGGAATAGATATAACCTGCTTTATGAACGGAAATGTGTTCGACAGGCTCTCCGTCTTGGGAACGTTACTGATCGTAATTCAAACACGAGTCGGAGAGTTCTGTTTATTAGATGACTGTTAATTAAATTTAACTAATTCGCATGTATTCTATGTTCCAAGAACAAATTTTCTCGAGGATATTAAAATTTTTTTAGTTCCAAGGAACCCTTGGGTGGTGCCACATCAATACTTTCCTCATTGTGACTCGTAATGAATAACGTTTTGCATCTAAACCTCAGAACCACTGCAGGAAAAGGTCTTGTAACTATATATAATTACACAAAGGAACTCTAAAGAAATTGTTACCCACGAAAAGGGCTATTGTTTTAGTTACCAATAGATTGTACAGGATCGCTTTTCAAATGTCTGCAGTAATGAACTTGACATTCAAATACATGTTGCAACAATCATAAATTACTTTTATCCATATTCGGTTAAAGTAAAACTTGCACAAAAACTAAGCAAAACTTTTTCGATTGATGTATTATAGTAGCTTGAGTCGAGAATTCGCGAAATTAAATAGAACAAGGGTCGATGATCTTGTAGTTGAGGTGTGCCAAACTAATCTACCAATGATTCAGGATGTCTCACAGAACAACATATTGGAAACCATTTGATTCTTTTGGCAATGCATGCAGATCTAGAGAATACAAGTTGATAATACAGAATTTTATTACATAATGCTTCACTTACAGATATTTAAGAATATAGCCATTCCTTAATAAATAAAAAATTTAAACTATACATATTATGTATCTTTTAAACATATTCATTAAAATAAGTAAACACAAAACATAAATATTCCCTTTCAATATAGTTTTAAAAGTGCGAATCTTGTCCCTGCCATACTCTACTTAATATCGCAAAATAAGGGGATAATTTGACATCATGAACTTGATCTTTATCACAATATCGTGCAAGGTGCGCCGCATCATTCACGTTGGTACTTTCACCAAGATCAATTTCTTAAAAAGCAGACTGCGGTTCTGTTGCATTTCCTGTCAAATGACTTATTAGTCCTTCAATAATTCACGCTGAAGCCGGTATTTCTTGAATTCGAGATATATTGCTTGTGGATTTGGTAAATAGATGTGACCAATATTTCAACACCTTTTAAAAATGTGCTTTTTGTATAATCGTAATCTGGGAAATGTTTGTTTTTGGCATTTGCGCAGGGAACTATTGCGAAGCTACATTTTGGTCACTTTTGGTTTGATACCAATTGTTTAATAAAATCATAACTTGTTTCTTATAGCTTAACATTTCTGTTCCAAATTCTTAAACTTGGAATGAAGTTTAGTTTGAAAATGTCTCTGTGCACTTGACGTGTGACATATGACGCTTTTGCAATATACTATACATACGCCTAATCTTTTTGTATTACGAATCTTAATTCATTCGTCTAAGAATCGTAAGAACTACGAAAATCAAGCTTTTTCGTGGCCATTTGATTATATAAATGGGAATGAATTATCCGAACAATTAAACAAAATGCATGTATTCGCAATAAAACTACGAACGCGTCGTAAAGTTAGGAATAACGTGCATCAAACTAAAAAAAAACCTACTTTTACTAAAATGATACTCGTATATTGGTGCGAGTGACGAATCAAACAAGAGAAAATGCGTGAAATGCAGAGTCTCGGAGGAGATTTAACTTCTCTGAGATAACTTTGTAAAGTACAAATGAGAGAACTATATTGCTTGTTATAGGCTGGCAAAGCTTGAAAGGGAATATTAAAAATTCTACAGCAATTGTGATGCCAGTGGCATGATTTCTCAAACGTTTTCTTCTTAATTGCTTTCGGGGGCAAATATTTTTCATGAGAGGGAACTAGGCGAAAGTTATTTGCTATGGCAACTCGCACAATAACCTTACAAGGGAAACCATTTTAGTGGATTACCATGTGTAAATGGGTCAAGAAAAATAAACTCGACTGTTTGACATAGGAAATATATTGTCTTAAAATATAAATCCCTCCTTTAAAATATTATAGTAAAAATTTGATTTCAAAAGCTGCATCTTTTGGTGGTTAAAACTGTCTTTCGCAAAACTTTGCCCCTCAGGGGGGCTCACCTTCTTTAGGTGAGTACGGGTGTCACAATCCCGAGGTGCCCTAGTGATCTTTTCCTTTTCCCACGGGGTTTACTGTCTTTGGTAAACATGAGCTTCACAAACCCGGTGTACCCTAGTGATCCTTCTCTATTTTCGACCCTCTTTATTGTCATTCAATTCTTTCTTTCTCTTCCCGTCTAGACCACAGATATTAAAACAAATGTTTGTCGCAGTATAGCCGAAATCGGCTCTTGCGCCAATTAAACCCCAAAATCACACACTCGCAAAACTTTGCACATATATAATTAAATTTAATTTAAAAAAACTCTTTAAATATATTAAATAAATGGGGGGTTAACATTTACCGGGCACAACTCCCGGGTTTATAGAAAAGGAGTTTAATATTGTATTTTATAATGTATAAGTAGATAAAGTATCCCCGTTGTATTTTCTTATGTTTTTGAGCCAAATTTAAAGGGCTCGCTATTTTATTTGTAATACAACTTATGACCACGGTAGCGGAGTGGTCATGGTCACGAACATTCGACCTGCTTTGTCGAGTCGTGGGTTTCGAATCGTGGTGCCGCGATTTAGAGGGGTTGATAACATTAAATATGTCGAGGCTCAGCATCTTCATGTTGGAGTGGTGAAGAACTTGAGAGTGGGTGCCACCTCAGGTATCGTCCACGTCACTTGATCGAGGGTCGGAGTTGCAAGGTCTGTTGCCATTAGCTCTCGTGTTGCTTGGGAGTGCGATGTTCATTTACAACCGATCAACCATACCTTTGCTGCGCATGTTTAAATATATTTTTCTATCATGAATGCGTCCCAGTTGTAGTTTCCAAGCCAAAATGCTTTATTATTTTCCCCTTTGCCATATGGAATATTAAAGAAATATTTTCCGAAAGCCGAATGTAACCCCCATCTATTTTATCTTGTGAGAATTATAGAAAAATAATTCGAAAGGAAGTCGGTGAAATTATAAAAAAAAAAAAACGCGTGAACATTTTCTTTACTTGGGACCCAAATCACTCCATGTTGCCTCACCCCTAATACCTTCTTTTACATAAGCTTGTCTAATCTTGTAATACATATCTTGCACCATAAGAGATCAAAAGGCGTTTCTCTCGAATTTAATATCAAAGTTTTTTTTCTATTCCTGTTGGTTATGAAACGTGGCCGCTGTATCCTAAGGGTCACGAACTCGTGGCGACTGAAACGTCCTCCCGTTGGTGCAATGCGATAAGTAGGAAAGGGGATTTAAGAGAACCCAAGTGTCATCCTCTTGACCATGGTTTAAAATGACGAGGTCCGTCGCCAATAGCCCTCGTGCTGCTTTATATCGACGTTGATGTAAATCTCACTCACTCGCGCTGTACCTCAGGGACTCGATTTACATGTACTCTGAATGGGTCGGAAGAGTTTATGCGCTCCCTTGGTGTTTTGCCCGTATTTTGTTTATTGCATCCCAATTTTATGAAGACAAAAGCAGTCTTTTGAAGCAGAATATATTCTAGTATTTTCTTCCAGCTGTTTTGCGGGGAAATATTTTTACTTGAAATATATAAGCAGTTTTGAGAAAACGTGAGGTATGGGGAAGTTTTGGGAATAAAATTTCCTGCATTATTCTGATGTTAACAAATAACAATGAAAACATTATAACGCTAAATATTACTTCTCTCATAAATCTACTCATGGAGATTTGAATAATGGTAATAGCTGTTACACATTTAGCACCACCCAGCCCTGCCCGCTCTAAAGCCATGCCGGGATGGATGGCGAATCCCTGCTCGAATGCACTGGACTCGATGAGAACCCTAGTGACGACGTCGTCAGTCGGTACAGGGAAACTAGGCTAAAAAGTAAAATATGATTTAAGGAGACTGGCATTCTTCGAAGTTTGTAGATACTTTGTAGAAATGGTGGTAGAACTGCATACTTTTTTGAGATGGCCGAACGGTCTTTGTCATGAATTAATGACCGTAGAGTCGGGAGTTCGAGTCCTGATGCCACTGAATGTTCCCAGTGTATAGGAGCTGATGCACGTTGAATCTGTCCTGGTTTTAAGTTTTCATATTTGTGTGGTGTGGAAGTCTGGAGATTTGTATGAAGCTCGAGTGTCGCCCTCGTTACTTGATCAAGAGTCAAAATTTCAAAGTATGCCGCCAATAGTCCTGCTGTTGCTGCAGATTGTGACGTAATTAAACTTAAGTCGAATGTTGTGTTTGTTTCTCTTTTCGACTTGCGTACAGTCTTGTTTACTGAAAAAATACCTTTTGATTGTTCATATGTGGATTTGGCTGAGACGTTTTATAGGGTGAAAAATCTGTACAAAGGATTTGATCATGGTTTATATCAACTAATAATGTGCTTGTAAAACTTTTTGCACATTCGTATGAGACTTCCTAAGGACTTAGACAAATATACAGGGGGGTCCCGAATTCATGGTACAAACTTTAAGGATAGGTACAGGACATTGTAACAATCATTTATTGTATAGGGATGTATGGGCGCAAGGGACGTGGTGAGGCACAAACACAAAAAATAAGCGATAAAAGGAAAGACAAAGTGTTCGTTGAAAGCGTCGTTGACAAGTGAAACGTCTACTACAAAATTGCGTCTTCCAATAGCGATACTAGCTTGGCAGCGTTGGTGGAGCGGTTGGCGCACTCGTTCAAAGATGCCAGGTATTTCATGTACACGTACAGAAACTTCTGATATTCGAGCAACGAGATACTCATCTGAGTCAAGTGGAATTGCATAAACAAGGTTCTTCAGATGTCTCCATAAAAAAAAAAAAAATAATCGAGGCTCGGTAAATCGGGTACACCACGCCTAAATCATCGTTCCCCAACGTACAGAAACATGTGGTTACGAATGCGATAGGAACTTCCTGCATCAATTCTGGTAACACCTGTTAAGGAAAAATTAGATAACATTTGGCATTACATCGCGTCGGTAGTAAGTATGGGTCAATCAAAAAGTCGTTGAGAATAACATTCACACAGAACTGTTGTTGATGCGTTGCATGTGAATTTTCGAATGCCCACACTGAGATGCATAGTGTTGAACGGTTTCCAGACATCTACTGCCGCCTACCGGCAACTCAACAAACAAATAATTTCATTTTTCTTTTCTTTTATTGCCCCTGTTTGCATCTCAAAGCTTCAAACTTGTGCCCATACATTCCTATACAATAAATTATTGTTACAATATCTACCCTTAAAGATTGTACCATGAACTTGGGACCACCCTGTATACGGAATTTTAAGGTCTAATAATAGTGTTTCATTTAAAATATTTGAGTGTGCGTTCTTTGTTTCAGAAATTTAGAACTTTTAAACGAGTACGTGCTTATTGTGCACAACTGAATATTTACTACACAAAAAAAAATTCAATTGCATAATCTTATTATTATCGCATTTAGACACCTTTCTGTATTCAAGCGGGATTTTTTAATATAAATTTCTAACAAACTTATGAATTTCGCTTCAACTCTCTTTTAGTACCCTATCTCTCTTTAAAGTTAAACAATAAGAACGCCACCATAACTAGGAAACCTTAGATGCAAAGTATCGTACATAAAAGACCGAAAACTGGAGGAATTTGGATTGAAATTTTCATGCATTTCCACCATTTTTCTTTTCCAAGTAGAAGTATTATTTTATAAAATATGAGTGAGAGAGAGGGAATATTAACGTCACACTGTTCAGCTACACGAGGGCTTTTGGCGATGGACCTCGTCTTTTTGAACCATGGTCAAGTGACGCGGACGACACCTGAGCTGGCACCCCTCTCTCCTAACTACCACTCCACACCAACGGGAGGACGTTTGAGCTCTCGACAAATTTAACGTGCATCGCTCCCCTACACGGTGGGACTTCAGTGGTACTAAGCTCGAACTCATGACACGCTAGCCATGATCCGATACCTTGACCACTTGGATACAGCGGCTATTTTTATAAAATGTGAATAATTTCCTTTGAATCGTGTGCTTCAGAGTGAGTGAGTGAGTTTATTAACGTCACACTATAAAGCTACACGAGGGCTACTGGAGACGGACTACGTAATTTTGAAACTCGGTCAAGTAATTAGGACGACATCTAAGCTGGAACCCCTCTCCTAACTACACCAACGGGAGGATGCTGGAGCCTCGACAGATTTAGCGTTGAGCAACTCCTTCGGTGGGCACTTCGGCAGGCTTCGAACCCGCGACACTCGGGCCAGGAGTTCGTGACCATTACCACTAGGCAAAAACAACTACGCTATACTTCAGAATAAACTATTCTAAATTGTGAGCATACCCAAAGGAATATAAATATATATAATACCTGTAAATGAGTAGTGTTGTAATTAGATTCGTTAACCCCCGTTGTTTGTTGGAGAGGCCTTGGATTGCGTCGTAATTCTAGCAAAACCAGTTTAACTTCCAGATTTTTACATTTATTGGTTGTGCATGTATTCAATGCGACTAAAATATAATCAACTTTATTTTTTAAAAAAGGAATATTTTCATTATGTAAAAATTAGTATTCTCAATTGTATTGATATTTACAGAGCATAAACAATTTTTCTTGCAGGAAGTGATGACTTGGGAGCAATTTCTGGGATTCTTATTCGCACTCTGTTGCTTTTATGTAGGAATTAGTATCTTCCTCTCTTCGGACCTCCACACATCATCTCGAGTTGCATTCCTTCTGCGATTATGTACATCCCTTTTAGGTACATTAATGTGCATCGTGTTCTACTTTGCTGCATTCCCAGTTACATCTAACTGGATTGACATCTTTAAGAAGAAACGCTTCTAACGACACGTGATCAAATTTACGAAGAATTTTAAAGATTGTAGTTTTCTGCTAATAAAATATATTTTACTCTTAATTCATAGTTTCTCAAACTCAATATTTGTGACCCGATTTTCACACACAGCCATAATTATCATCTCCTCCCTTCCATACAACAACAATATATTGAATTCAATAATAATGTTCTTTAAGGCTAAAGCAACAACACGACTTTAAATATAAAACCGCCCAAATGATAAAGATCTACACTATTAAAATTCGAAGGTCTGTTCTGTTCTGTCCTGTCCTGTCTTGTCTTGTCTGTCTCCAAAAGATCGGGAACGATCCAAGGAAGCCGTTTTGCCCATTTATATTCCGATATTGTAATTATAGTTAAAAAGATATTAAATAAAAACCTTAAAACGCCTAATTGCTTAACCTCTGTGGGTTACTTATTTTGCTAAACTTCCATTCCGTTTCGGCGGAGCGAAAATTCGACATTTTCAACCATTTTAAAATAGCCATCCAATTGTTTTTGAAATCAGACAAAAAATAATTACAGAATCGGAAAGATGATTTATTTCGCCATGATACGGTATACTTCTTTTTGCAAAATAAAAATATTTTTATTTTTTAGAACTTTTTAAAAATGAGTTAAAACTGATGCGTTTTTATGAAAATAATTTCTAAATCATTGCATTAGAATTTATTTTCGTGTTATTAAAACGATATTCTACACTAAATAACTTCAAACCTTTTCCTTTTAGAACAAGTCATTTAAAAAATATAATGCACAAAACTTTATTATAGATTTTTTGAAAAAAAAGTCAAAGTTATCGTACGAAACTTTTTTTGCGTTTGTAGAACAATGTTATCCAACTTCTGTACGAAGATTGAAAAAATTGCTTAGAAATTATGGATTTTAAAATTTTTTTGTGATTACGTAAAATGCCGTTTTTACTAGAAATAATTTAAACAGAGTATATTTTTTGTACATTTTTTTATTTAAAAGTACTGTTTTTGAAATTTGAAAATTTTAACGTGAAAGTTAAGCCCTGAAAAAAAATGAAAACGTTAAAAAACTTCTCAATTGCGTCAAGGTACTTTGCGTTTGCTTTCTGTTTGGAAGACGGGAAAGGTTGAGGTAGTTTTGAGTCTTTCGCTGACGTAGTAAAAAGGGGAAATCCCTCATAGCATTGCTATTTGGGGCGGGACACAACCGATAGTTTTTTTCTTCTTATTCTTAAAGATTGATTTTTTTTTGAAGAACAGTGGAATATATAAGAAAAATATATCATAAAAAAAAGGAAATATTCTGAAATATATTTTTATCACATAGTATTATTTTCTTATTGAATTTTATACTGTGAATGTGTAAATAAAGGCTTATGAACATTTTAAATCAATTTTCCCATAAAATAATTAATAAGTTAGTTTTGTATAAAAAACTTTTTTTTTCGTCAGATACGTGTTTAAATAATTTAATTAACACAGAGTGGAATGAAAAACTATAAAATTAAAATAAAAAAATGAAATGTTTTTATCAGATAGTATTATTTTCTTTTTGAATGTTTTTTTTTTCAGTGAATGTGTACTTATAACTAGGTTTTCCTTCATAGTGTTTTTTTTCCTACACTTACATATGTTTAATCAAACATCCAAACGTTTCATGAGCTATCTGTAGCATTTTTTTTATTACCATTTATAGATAATGGATTTAAATTAATATATTTTTTAAAATCAAAGGAATATTTCTATTATTTTATTATTAAATTATTTGTTAATAAAAAGTATATCGCCTATTATTTTGGATAAAAATACATTCTAGAGACATTTTTAAGCTAACTGTAAGTAGCGATTGATTGATTAATAAAAACCTGAAAATTATTTTAATATTTTAGATTCCAAAATACTATCTATTATTAAAAAATGACTTTTTTTTTACTCAAGCATCAAAATAGTTTTCTTTTTATTGTATAAATTTATTATTTTTTTACTAAAGCAATATTGTTTTTCATCTGTAATGAATAGAAACTTGAAGCTAAACCTTATATCTGAGGAGAGTAAGGGGGAAAATTGTTCTACACTCAAAAAATACACTGTAACACCGTGCGTAGACAGAGAAATAAAACCTGTTTGACATTAGTAAGATCTGGAAAATACTTTTTTTTTTCGAAAAAGGGAATTGTAATGACGTTAAAATGGAGGAATCCCACACATACCAGGAACTTCGATAAAGGAAAGGGAATTTCCATGGCAATATGTTATGCATTCGAATAAGTTCATGCGACGTCGGGTTAAATGGAAAGGAATGAAATCCGTCTCACAACGAAAAGAAGTGAACAAATTTCGAAAATGGGAAATTTAATGGCATTGTTATGGAAATCACACACATTTTTTGCACGCGTACACGCATACAGAAATGCTGTCGTCCTGAGGGAACAGGATGTTTTCCTTGGTGATTAAGTAATTCATTCGGCAAAAACCCGTGCAACGCTGGGCTAAGCGATGGGGGGGGGGGGGAGAGAAATAAGGAAGTCAAAGTAATTTCGAAAAAGAATATTAGAAGTGCTGATTTTTTGAAGGGAAGGGAAAATGTTAAACCAGAAAGCCCGAGCGATGCCGGGCCATGTACAAACACAGAAGTTCTGGAATTATGAGGAAAAGAGGAAATTATCATGGGGATTAAGTTATACACTCGGTAAAAGCCCGTGCAATGCCGAGCTCAGCGGAGGGGAAATAAACATAGAAGTCAAAGTAAATTCGAAAAAGAATATTGGCCATGCTGATTTTGTGAAGGGAAGGGACAATTTATAAAAGTAGATTAAGCCCGTGCAACGCTGGGCCATGCCAGCTAGTCTACACTATTAAAATTCGAAGGTAAACAAACGTATGTATCTATGTGCGTCTATCTTCTCACGAACCGTACGACGCAGAAATTCGCGGAAGGTACCAAAAGATCGGGAATGATCCGAGGAAGCCGTTTTGCTCATTTATATTCCGATATTGTAAATAGTTAAAAAGATATTAATTATAAACCTTAAAACGCCTAATTGTTTTTACCTCTGTAGGTTACTTATTTTGCTAAATTTCCATTCCGTTTTGGCCGAGCGGAGATCCGCACTTTTCCGATTATATTAAAATAGCCATCCAATTTTTACATTTGAAATCACACAAAAAAATTACAGAATCAGAAAAATCATTTATTTCGCCTAAATACGGTATAATTCTTTTTTTTTTTTATTTGCAAATAGAGATAGTTTCTATTTTTTAAGATTTTTTAAAAAAAGGGTTAAAAATGATGGGTTTTTATGAAAATTAATTCTAAATCATTGCGTATGAATTTGTGTTCGTGTTATTAAAACAATATTTTACACTAAACAACTTCAAGCCTTTCTGTTTTAGATCCAGTCATTTAAAAATTATAATGCCCAAAACCTTTTTTTCTAAGAATTTTTTAAAAATAGTCAAAATTTTTACTCAACATTGAATAACTTCATCATTTATGAAGATATTTGCACAAAACATTTTTCCGTGTGTCACTCACATCACGTGCATTACACACACATAAGTGCTATCGTCTTGAGAGAAACAGGAAATTCCCATGGGGATTAAGTTATTCACTCGGTAAAAGCCCGTGCAACGCGGGCAAAGCGGAGAGGAAATAAATAAAGTTTTTTGGAAAAATAATATTGGAAGTGCTGATTTTGTGAAGAGAAGGGAAAATTTTCTACGAGAAAGCCATGATACGCACTGACGGGCCATGCACTCACATCGTACGCGTCACACCCACACAAAAGGGATGGCGTCAGAAAGAAAGGAGGAAATTAACATGGGGATTAAGTTATACTCTCGGTAAAGGCCCGTGCAACGCCGGGCCATGCCAGCTAGTATTTGATTGCTTGTGAAAATAAACTGTTGGTACCAAAAGATACCTTTATAGTTTTTCTGGTTTTTTGTGATAACATTAAATAATTTTTCCTTACAAATATAATCAGATTATCATAAGAGAAATAAGTTTATGAATTCAGTATAAAAATAAAGAAAACAAGTTATGTTTTAATAAATGCTTTTTTAAAAATTAAAACCATTTTTGCTTTCCCATAACAATTTTGATCCAAGTAATCGCTTACTTTTAAGTCCATCAGAATGCTTAGTATGAAACAAACTGCTGCTGTTGAGTAGTTTCTATAAAAAAACTTTTAATTTATTGAATCAAGACACAAAATAGGTATTTATCTGAAGAAAAAAATAGAATTTTTTTATTCAACCAAGTAGACACACACACGCATTCATAGGTTTTCCTGATTTAAGAACTAGTTTGTATTCCTATTAAACATATAAATTTATTTAACAGATTAAAAAATGCAGGAATAAAGAAAATCATGTAACAGATGAAGCCAATATAAAGGCAACTACAAAGACAGCCAGAACTCTGAAGGACACCTTGACAATGTTCAGAAAACATGCTAAAAAGCCAACAGATCTTTTGCTGCCGCTTGCATAGAACCTGAGCATCAGCAATTCAAAAAATATATGGAGATTGAAGAAAGAAGGAAGTAGAGAGCTAAAACTGAGTTGCAGGAGAAATTATTGGCTACATTTGAAAGTTGGCCCCCAAATATTTTTTCAAAACCATAATATAAACATAGAATAAATAACTTATTACAAAAATTTGTGATTTTTTTAATTTATAAAAATTGAGATTTTTTATAAAAAACAAAAAATTAATTACAGAAATAACTTATGACGACAGTTAGTTTGACTAAATTAGCTAGGCAACGTGGTCTTGATTCAATGCTTAATGCTGAAGCTTCGTTTTTCAGCTTTAATTGTAGTACTAAAGCTTCAATTTGGGGATCTGTAGATGGTTTGGGATTCCATACAATAATATATTAAATAATAAACAATATAAGTATTATTTTATGGTTTCCTTTTGGAAAATCAAAGTGATATAAGTATTTTTAAATCAAATATAACTATCCAGTTATTACAGAATATTGAAAAGTATAAACAATGTAAAAAATTGATTCAGTTGTCATAAGTGAGGATTCAAGAAATCGAAGGTAGTATAAGAGAAATATATTCACAAATTTTGGCAGCAACTAGATTGTATTGAACTGTTTTGTGACTCACAATTTTTTTTTCTTGAGAAAAGTATAACAAGAATAGAGGTGTACTTTCATCTCAGTCTGTTTTATAATGTTCTTTGTAAGAAATTAAAACAATTCTTTTGAAATGAATAGAACTTTTCTCTCTGGAGTATATTCTCAAAAATTTTAAGTATTCACCATTTTTTGTCAAGTTTTGAAATAGTCTTATTTTACTCTTCGATTTTTTAAAATTATGTTTAGTATGTAGAATATTACAAGTATAATTTATGAGCATTTTGTAAAATTTGAAACTAAGTAGAATTTATGCAACATACACATGTAAGAATATGTACACAATTTGTAATTGTAAACATTAAATATGATAAAAGTTGTGATTATACACAATGAAAGTTTACAAAGCCTTGACATATGATTAAATTACAGAACATTCTTGCATATACATAAGTTGTGCAGAACACAACAAGCAACAATTATTGCTGGTACTCGTTCTAAGTGACAGTTCAAGCCAATTAATAAGCCCGGAAAACTTTTGAGGATGCCAGGACAGTGTTTCTTGTCAACACATCTAATTTATTATACCTGAAACAAAATATAATTTAAATAGCTATCTAGAAATATCACTAACGTGTAGTTTGTGTTTTTATCTAACTAAATAAGCAAGTTATACTTGAAATTAGAATATATTCTGTTTACATTTTGCACAGAAGCTATCATCTAAGTCTAAGCAATTTTAGTTGTTTTTTTTTTAAATGTTAGCTTTGCTAAAGTTTTGCACTTTAATTGGAATATATCTATCATTGACCGTCAATAGTTGTGAATTTTTTTCTGTTTGCTCTGCATAATATGTTTGATAATACCATATATAAAATAAGGATTTACTTTAAAGGAAAAGCAGGCTTCATTACTGTTGAAAATATTGATATATACAATACATTTAATGAAGTGCCTAGTTTTGTAACAAATATTGATCAGAATATCCAAGGTAGAACGTAAGCATTTGGTGTTTATTTAACCTTGAACATCTGCAAAAAAAAATCAATATTTATGTAGGTACTCAGAAATTACTTCAGATAATGCTGGTTCATAGTTACTATTGACTATAAGAAGTCTAGACACCAAATTTAGCATCAGCTGTAGATTAAGGGAATGTTTCTAGATAATAACCACAAAAGTATAGAAGCACAAATGTCCAAGTCAAATAATTAATATTAGAAAATAAAAAAAGCATCTTATATACATATAAATCTCATAGGATCAGAATGTATTATTCTTGCGATTAGAATGCTAATTTTTTGCTGACCAATTCAACATATCATTTACATTACAAGCTATTTATATGAAACAGCCAACAGAAAGGTAATGATTTATTCTAACTTTTTGTTTAGCATAATATCTTCTCTTATGGTTTCCGAATTTCTCTAAATAATGTAGCCGCGAAATTTAGGAAACAAACAGTATTCATCGTAACAGTTGAAAGAAATCCGAACTCTGCTCAAAACTGTTAACACTTGAGCTGTTTTAACTGCGCATGCGCGATTAAAACTTACCGGCTGTGACCTGGGTTAAAATGATGTCGCGGTAGCCGAGCGGTTAAGGTATCGGATCGTGGCTGGCATGTCATTAGCTCGATGCCAGTACCACTTAAGACCTGCCGTGGAGGGAAACGATGCACGTTAAATCTATAAAGAGCTCAAACGTCCTCTCGTTGGTGTTGTGTGGTAGTTAGGAGAGGGGTGCCAGCTCAGGTGTCGTCCTCGTCACTTGACTATGGTTCAAAATTACGAGGTCCATCGACAAAAGCTCTAGTGTATCTGAACAGTGTGACGTTAATATTCACTCACTCACCTGGGTTAAAATTTTCTAACCTGACCCGGAGTTAAGTTACTAACTCGCGATGATGAAAGAAACTTTCAGCGAAATCCAGGTTTCCTTCTCTAACCGCCGGTCAGGTTAGCGATGAATACGAGCGTAAGTGACGAGGACGGTTCCCTAGCTGGTACTCTTCTCACCGAACTTCCTCATCATAGTTATGGGACGACTTCATGTGACGTTATCGACGAGTTATGTGACGGTGTATCAGCTCTTCTACATAGTTAATATTCAGTAGTGTCAGGACTCGTGGCCACTATTCCACAATAATTGCACCGAATACGAAATCTTAACCATGCGACGAGTCAAAATTATTGCAATTATTTCCAAAAAAATATTCCAAATATGCAATGTTTCATAATGTACATACCAAGAGAATTTATATAAATCAAAGTCTAAAAAATAGAGAAGAATGCAATGCAACTCGATATGGTAAATAACGTCTCTATTTAAAAAAAACTGTATGTGTGCTTATGATCACACAATAGAAGTGAAAACTTCTGATTTATTCTGGGCAAGAGAATCCAATTGTTCAGATGTAAAAGAAGGAAAGGGATTATAGACAACGAAATAAAAATTGGAGAGTGTAAGGTAACAGAAACACATATTTCAGCGTCCCTGTAATCAGCCATTATTATTATACACAAAGAATCCTTATTCGCCAATTTGGCTTTGAAGCGTTTCTTCAGTTTTCTGCTTCACGAACAATCCCTCGCAATTTTGCGCTATCCCCAGGCGAAGACCTGAGTTGATACCTTACTCTCCGCACCTATGGCAACGATAGTGTTTTGACCATCAAAGAAGGTTTAGAGTGCATCAGCCTCTGTACACGGCTATTCTTTCTCAGCACCCATAACTTCTCCGATACCAAAACGCTCATAAGATAAGGTTAGGTTAAGTAGCAAAAGGTCTTTTGTTGGAGGGGAGATTCTATATTTTACACACAAACGTCATAAAGAGAAATCATTAGGTGCAAGGTAATGCACTAAGATAGGGTTTTTTATCCGGGTTACATGTATAATTGGGTTTGAACACATTTTCCTCACATCCAACACCATACTTATTTCTAAGTTAGCGAAAACCCAAAAATATGCATTCTTACACTCAGCGAAAGTTACACAGAGCATAAACCTGCATGAAAATGTCACATTTGATTCAGCACACACTTTCCACTTTCACAGTTAGAACTTTTCACATCATTCAAGAGAAAGGAGTGAGAGAGAAAAATATTCAGCAACATGGAAATACTTCTATTTAATTTTTTTGAAGTGAAAACTCCTTTAGCGGCGTTGGGCACTTTTTGGTAGGGGAAAATCTTATGGGTTCGCGTCACCGACATGCTCTGACTGGCGCATGCGCATTCAGAACAAATTCGCTTAGACACATTTTGGGTGGGTGAAATCTCGTGCGCTCGAGGTCACCGACACGCTTACAGCAGTATATCATTAGCTGTACAGCTGACGCATAGTGCTCTGTATATCTAAAAGTGAAATTCAATGGATTTAGTGAAAAGTTAAATGTGTATTTACTGTGCATTGCTCGTTCCGATTCCGAGAATGGGCAATACTTTTTAATGGTTGCCGTTTATATTTCGCCGGGAAAATCTATGAGACAAATACAACAATTTTTATTCGAAAATTTGTTGATTTAAACAAAAGAAGGTTCTGAAATACTCGTAAGAAGATTTGGCGAAATATATGATAATGTACCGATGATTTTAAGTGGAGACTTCAATATTGACTTTGCATATGATACAAATTTACCACTAATTGAATTTCTAAATGAAACACTTAATTTAAATATGTCCAATGATCGAAAACTCAGTACTACAAAATATAAAACGACGATCGATGCGGTTTTTACGCGATACTTAGATAAATTTGAATCAAACATTTTCCTTTCTTACATTAGTTACCATAAGCCTAGTGTATCTTTTTAGAACAAAATGAAATAATTGAAAGTACAAAAAGTCTAAATATTGTTGAAATCAATGATGCAAACAATTAAAATAATGTTAAAAATCAAGTACATTGAAATTTAAGTTAGTACAAATACTATCCATAAATGATATGATTGTATATTAATTGTTATTTCAATTGAATTGTATTTATATTTTGTCATGATCTTGTACAACCCGTAATATATATTTGAATAATAAAAAACCATATAAACATACACTTAGTTGTTGCTCGGAATCTCAATAGATGTGAAAACCAGATTGATGTTGATAATTTTAATTCAAACATTATGAAATTTCAAATTTTTATACTAAAAGCTCTGAGTTTTCACTTCTGTCGGCAGTCTCTATAACTGCCAATTTTTTTAAAAAAAGCAAGACACAAACATGTAATTTTTTAAATCATAAATCATTTATTATGACTAATATAAAACTTAACACCGTCCTTCCCCCACGAAATCTGTGAGAAAGTTTGGGACAAAAAGAAAATCAAAAGTAATTTTCGTCAGATAAATTTTTCTACTCATATGTTTCCAATTACCTAACATATAGCATTGATGCAGCTTAACTAAACATCGAAAAAAAAATCAAACAAGATAATATTTTAAAATTAAAACATTTTTTAGTCTTACACTTATCATACATCGCATAAAAGCAGATACCAACACATAATGTAGAACTAATAATAACAAATGACACTTTTCACGCACGGAAACACACCAAGGCACGTTGAAGAACGGAATGAACGGGTGGGGTGGGCGGAGTCTAAATATGAGACTATCTTCAGATAAAAAAAAACCTTTCGTTTTTCAAAATACCGTTCTACCATTGGATTTCATTTTTAAAAAAATCTAAATAATTGCAAACCAAAGAAAATTGCAAGTAGAAACATGTTAAATATACCAGAAAACAAAAACAGGAGTAAGACACATCACAATTAAAGAAGAAATTGTTTCAACAGTTAAAGTAAGTCTATTTAATTGGGGTATTAAAAACTATGAAAAAGAAAAGACAAAGCTATTCCTTTTGTCAGGCGAAAATGCAGATGATCTCGAAACCCGAGACATAATACTCATGATAATGCGAACCAAAGAACAATAGTATTAATGTATAGTACTATTATTCTGTACATATATATATAGGGGATTTTCCACATAGACCACTCTCTAGAGGGAGCTGGCGACGTGAGCCACCAGTGAACTAACAAGAGGAGAGTAAAAATTTTAGCGAGCGAGAGAGGATTGGGCGAGGAGGTCTGAGATTCAACGCAGCTGGAAAAGATTAAGCAACCGGGAACTGGCATCACCTCCATATCTAGGAGGTGATGGAACTAGCCGAGATGGGGACCAGCTGTCCATTGCTAGAAGGGGAGTGGCGCTTAGGCTACTTATCCATCACCTGAATTCCATAGTATATCATATGAAGAACGGTGCTACCATAGTGAACTGTTGTGTGATAACTGTGCTGTGAGTACAAGACTGAGGAACCGCCGTTAAGTAAAGGAAGTGTTTGTCTAAACGTTATATTCATTATATCTCTGTGTTCGTTCATTATTGTGTAGTTCAGTAACAAATGTCCACCATTAAACGTTAGTTTTAGTAAAAACCAGTGTTATCAAAAAAATACCTCTAGAACTCCCTGCCACAACCCCACATATATATAAATTATCGAATATGCCTAAAAAAACATATTTTGCAAATACTTAACACGTGACACTACTACTAATTTAAACGATTCCTCTATACGTAAAAAAATTATAGGGCAGCATATTTTTCCCAGAAATTATATTAAATTGAATTTGACATACACATAGAAAGATTTTCTTGCATTTATTAAAATATTAGTTTGGTAGAAACCTTTTCAAATAGAGGGTGAAATGGGTCGGTGAAAGACGTAGTAACAGATCAAGTAAGTCAAAAGCAACTAGCGTCCCTCCATTACGGACAACATTCAATCGGACAAGTTTTCCAAAATTACAGTTGGAATCGTCAAATTCTAAAAACTCTACATGTGAACAAGTGGATGAGTTTAGACCAAATTGGTCTAAATCGCCAAACTTTCGGGAGGTTGTAACACCAAGAATAAGGTGTGAAATTCACTTTTAAAGATTCTAAGGGATTAGAATCGTCAAGAAAAACTAAATGTTTTTTTGAGAAGCTGCTGCAGCTCAATGGCGAAATTAGCTAAGAAAATGTGCTGGTCAACAAATACCATCATATTTACTAGGAGAATGTCCCGGGACTTGAGAAGTTACAAGCATGATTCAATGTGAAAGAGGAATCCACTGTTTGGACATCCACCCCCTATTGGAGTGTGTTCATTGGAATATCACCAGCATGACTGCTATCGAGGAGTCAGAGAAAATATTTCATGAACAAATCAACGATCGATACACAAAACAATTATCGCGTTAAGCAAAGTTATTGTAAGGTAAAACTCCGTGTGTACACTGTAGGATGTGTGAACTACTTACTACTAACTTATTTTGTTCTATTACACACAAAAATAACTTGAACATACCATTTGGAAAAAATAATAGTAATGTACATTTCTTGTAAAAGCGGCAAACAGCAGTAGTTTGCAGGAAACAGAAACAAATGAGGTATGTCAAAATCACTTCGCGTCGATGCTATCCCGACACACATCATTGCTTGCCTCAATTCTTTTGCAAACTAAACATATAACCTGCACTCAAAGAAAATCTACGGCAATTCGCTCAGAACCCCTTTATTCGTCATTTTTTTAAATTTAAACTCTACTTTAATCTCTAACTAATTTAAATTTAAAGTAAGTAAATATCAACACTTTGAAGGTTTAGTTTTAAATTTTACTATATTTTTAAACTTCCTTATAATTGAGTCAGAACTTATGGCGTGACAAGGCATATCCTATTCATTCAACTCCTTCCATGAGTAGCATATCTAATGGAATGGCACATGTTTCAAGATGTCTTTTTCATATTTTGTCTAAGATGGTGGTTCTAAAACCTTCAATCTCCCCTTTCCATGTATGCATCAGCGGTACATCACAGCTCCCCAAAATTTTGAGCACCCCTCCTAGGCCCCCAACACATCACTAAATGATATAAAGGTTTACTGAAGGCAATTCAGTGATGTAGTCTAGGATGGAACATCTTTCAATTTTCTACGAGGCTTTGCAGATTCAGTAAAAGAGAGAAATCTTAGCATTAAATGAAAGACCTTCGAGAACCCCCTAGAAAAGCCCTGGGGCCGCGGTAGCCAAGTGGTCTAGGCATCGGATCGTGGCTAGCGTGTCATGAGTTCGATCCCAGTACCAGTGAAGACCCGCCCTGTAGGGGCGCGATGCACGTCAAATCTGTCGAGAGCTCAAACGTCCTCCTGTTGGTGTGGTGTGGTAGTTAGGAGAGGGGGATGCCAGCTCAGGTGCTACCCGAGTCACTTGACCATGGTTCAAAATTATGCGGACCGTCCCCAAAAGCGCTCGTGTAGCTGAACAGTGGGACGTTAATATTCACTCACTCACTCACTCAGAAAAGCTCTGGGGACTTCCAGGGGTCCACGAACGACAATTTAAGAACCACTGGTCTAAAGCATAACAAAATGAACATTAGTTCATTATTTTTTTAATATCCATTTAGTACCTACACTAGGACTAGACTAGGACTATATGTGGGTTATGAATCATTGGGGGAAGGTTATTTATGATTAAATTCACGAAATGGTTGTTACTTTTCTGGAAAACAATCGTATTAAGTAATTAATCTCACAACTGTATACTTTTAATTTAGATGTAAACTGTAGGAAGGATTAGAAGTTTTTGGGCTAAAAAAAGAAGGGAAGATTAATTAATTCTGTATTAACGTCACATTTTGAAGCTTTTCTAGAACTATTGACGTTGGCCTTCATGATCTTGAAACACTATCAATAGACATGGATTTCACCTGAACTGGTACACTCTCTCTTCAGACTTCAACACTACATTTACATGAGGACTTTGAACCATGAGATATTTAACACGCATCAGCTTCTTTAGTGTCATCAGGACTCGAACCCAAGCCTCGACAGAAGCAAGGCCAATCACGAGTTCACAACCACTCGGCTACCACAACCATCAAAGAAGAAACGTGTGAGCAAGTGCTTTCATAACCCTTAGTGGCAGCGGTAGTCAAGTGGTCAAGGCATCGGATCATGGCTGGCATGTCATGAGTTCCAGCCCAGTACCACCAAAGACCCGCCGTGTAGGGGAGCGATGCACATTAAATCTGTTGAGGGTTCAAACGTCCTGCTGTTGGCGTGGTGTGGTAGTTAAAAAAAGTGGTGTCAGCTCAGATGTCGTCCTCGTCACTTGACCATGGTTCAAAATGACGAGGTCCTTCGGCAAAAGCAGTTGTGTAGCTGAACAGTGCGATGTTAATATTCACTTACTCACTCACATTCATCACCCTTAAGACAACACGAGGGATATTGAAGACGGACCTCGTAATTTCGAACCACGGTCAAGTAACGTGGACGATACCTGAGCCGCAAACCCACTCTCTTAACTTCTACACCACACTAATGGGGGGACGTTTGATACCACGACAAATCAAAAGTGCATCATTCCTTCTGCATGCCGAATCTTTAATGGCATCAGGACTCGAACCCATGATTCGACAACGTTGGCCATGAGTTCACGAATATGATCAATCCACTGCATCAGCCATCAAAGAGGAAGAGAGAAGGGTCAATAACAGAGATATGTTACTACAGAAATTGGAAGATTAAAAGCTTGGATTGAAATAATTTTATTTCGATTTTTAAAAAATAGAATCAAGCGCAAACGAAACCGAGTTTTTGAATTAGAATCTTTTGAAATGCTAAATTTAACAATATAAAAAAGGCAGGAAGCTTGATGGCTACTAGAGTTGGACCTCACGTGGATATATCTTTACAAGATCCAGTTGAAGGACTTAGCTTCTTTTCTGATCCTAAGAAAAAAAACAAGACAAAAACAAAGATTCCACGGCGTAGACCGAAGGAGAAAAAACAGAACTTCACTGCTAGGGTAGTGAAGAGACACCCCCAAGCGCGCTGATTGGTCAAATTAATTAGAGCACGCTTCCCCAACTTCCTGTTACATATTTCCGTCCCTTTTTACGAAATCACTCCTACAAATCTCCAGCAACCGAGAGGAAAGATGTTACACATCAAAAAGTTTTTACTTTGTCATTTTTAACATTTTTTAGCCACAAACACATTACACATCATTGTTAAAATTTCAACAGAAACTCAGAAATTCTGATCCCCAGTTTTATTTGAAGAAAAAGAGAGCCTACTTTATTTGATGCAACAATTCGAGAATCAGAATAAGATCGAAGTTCGGGGGGGGGGGGAATGCACCCATAACCATTGGGACACCAAAATACTACAAGAAGTCAAACAAATTATTAGTTATAACTTTTTAATAAATTTTTAACTCAATTTGATTTTAACTTTTTGCTTTGCTCGGACGTCCAGTATCTTTTGCGAAAGAAATTCAGTTACACTACGCAAACGGTCAGCAATGTACAATTTATTTAAACATAAAGGGTGAATGAGGGGGGGGGGGAATAATGATTGAAAAAAGAGAAACGGGTTGTGTATAAATTTATATATACATATATAAATACACACATATATAAAGTAACGTATTACTAGAATATTTAAGCAAGAAAGGTTTGGTACGAATTAAGATGTAATCTTAGTCCTAGAACAAAGTTTTAGTTTTGGATAGCGGTATTATTATTACATTTGCTCAAAAACCAGCAGTAGAATATTATACACTGTTCTTCAACTGTTCGGTTTTGGAAAATGGATCTTTGAGTCAAATTTTCTTTTTACTTTCACTGCACAAACTCGATTCGAAACCAACAGCCAGGAAAAATGAAACCTTAACCACCAGGCCACCGAGGCTTTTCAAAACATTAGTTGTATGATTTTAAATTGCTTTTTTAATCATTCACTTTGACTGGGTGAGTGAGTGTATGTTTACATCACACTATGAAGCAATACGAGGGCTGCTGGCAACGGACCTCATAATTTTGAGACTTGGTCAGGTCAAGAGGACGACACCTGAGCTGGCACCACCCTCCGTACTTCCACACATTATGAACCAGTAAACATCCAGCTTGACAGATTTAATGGGCATCGGCCCATCTACATGGCGGGTCTTCCAGGGTACCAGAACTCAATCTCACGACGCGCAGGTCGCGAGTTCGTGACCATAACCACTAGGCCACTTTAATCTGTTAGCATTCAATTCCTTTTTCAAAAGAATATTTGGGGGGAAAATGTCTATAGATAGGAAAAATTCTTCATTCGGTATTGAAACTTTACGAATTTCATCTTTATATTGACAGAATAAAAACACAATAGGCCAATTTAATTATAATAAGTTTATGTATTCTTATTACTGCTCTCTAGCAGTATAGATTTCTTCTTTTTTTTTTTATCAACGCAAAATACTGAAATCTATAACTTAGACAAATGAAACGATTTCTCTCTCTCTCAAAAAAAAAAAATAATGTTCTATGAATAAAAATCATTAAAGAAGATAACGGCGTTCTTCAAAAATATTTAATCTGAGTGAAGATAATATGCGTGAAAGATATGTGTTAAGAGTAAAAATTCACAAACTTGCTCACAAAGTAGTGTTCTTTAAATAAAGAAGCATTTAACTCCCTGTTATTATTCTCATTTCAAACACTGAATCATATCACTACTTTAATATATTCGTGTTTAACAAAAAATAACTTTGTTTTAAGTAAATAATAGAAATGCATTTCGAAATGAAAAAAAACTTTTCACCCCCGATATTTAAAATATCGGAACATTATTTTAATTTGTAAGTATAATTAAAATGCGAAGAGACTTAAAACAATGAATATAGTATAATACTAAAGTTAAACAAATTTTTAAATGACACAAAAATAAACAGCTTTTTTTAATTTAAAAGAGGAAAATATGTTACAGTTCACTTGGAAGAAGGAATGCCAATCGTATTTTTTAAATCCATCGCTCAAAATCAATATAGAAATTACGTCATTAAAAAAATTAAACTCAGCATTTGGAAGACACCTCAACTCGATCAAACTCTTTGCAAAGGAAGTAGTATAAGATAAATTCTGAGAAATCAAGTTCTCAAAGCAACGTTCCGTACTTTGAATATTTTAAGCAGATTTCCAATATTTAAGGATATATAACGTTTTTATCAGAGTAATTAAGAATTCTCAGTGGTCTCAGTAAGGAAAGGGTTTTTTTAAAAAATGACATCTCTAATATGTTTGAAGTGTAATGAAGAATTTTTGAACTTGCATGCCGCCGAAATGCATGATTGCTCCAGCACAGAAGTGAAACTCATAGATAATGCGGACAAAATAAAAAAGGAATCATTCCATGCAGATCAGGCATTTGATAATGATCAAAGGGGGTTTAACGGTACCTCTACAGTTTCAATCGAAATCAATGCACAAATGTATGGAGCGAATACTTTTCAAAGTTATGGTTCTCCTAGTTGGCTATTAAATAAGCAGAGTTCTTCTGAACATCGTGATAAGAAGATTCTCTTTGAAAATTACATTCGAAATCCTGAAAAGATAACGGATAGAGATTCACTAAACTTTGAGAGTTTTCCTCGGTCCCACTTGGAATTGCATGAAAATAGAACTGAAATAAATCCATCTGAAAATTCGCGGATGCCAGAATATTTCCCCGAAAACGTAGAATCGATAGACCGTCTGACAGCTGTAAGCAACAATATACAGTCGTATGTAAATGATCAAAATGTATACAATTCTTTTTCAAGGCAGACTTTTTCGAATGAGCAATCAAATGGTCATAATGAGTGCAGTGTTTCGAATCCCACATTTGTGGAATTGAAGCAAAATGGAGGAAACGAAGATCAGTTCAAAAATTCAGACATTGATCGGGAACAAGTAAGTGCATCTGATTACCGTTTCGATATGCAAAATTTCAATTTTCCTTTCACTGGAATAACTCTTGCAAATTCAAAAACTACAAAGACCAGTACAACATTTCACAAAGGTCAGAATTCAACTATGAGTGACCGGAATAATTTATTTCCTTCGCATAAAACATTTGATGGAATTAATTCGAATTCAAACATATTTTCTGAACAGGAGAAAATAAACAACGATTATTCTTCTTCTTCTACTTCACAAACAGGTGCCAAAAAGTGTGAAAAGCACTTATGTAAAGCTAAATTTCGGACAGAAAGTTATCTTGCTGTACATTGTGACACTGTTCTAAAGGGTGATCACACTTCCCTTGGCCAGAAGTGGGATGAAGGAGTTGAAAAGGAGGCTTCAATTCATTCTGATGTCAGTGGCAGTAAACGAGATATGTATAATAAAGAGCTTGGAACTGAAAATAGTCTTACCAAAAACTCTCAGGGCCCTTCTGTTGTTAAGTCCTATCAAAGTGATCAGTGTTCACCGAAAGATTGTAATTCCGTTAATGGAAAGAAGCCCTCCAGGAGACGGTTATACCATTGCAATGAATGCAAGGGGATAATTGACGAAGCCCATCTCATTGAGCATAAACGTCTTCACACCGAAGAGAAGATTTTAAAAGGTGACGAATGTCATGAAATGCTTAAGATCCAGGATCTTACTAAAAGCAGTCCTTTAAGTAAAAACGCATGCAGTGAATGCTCTAAAAGGTTTCTTTGCACAAAAAATCTCAGAAGACACACGCGTTTACATACTGGAGAGAAACCCTATGAGTGCAACGAGTGTCATTGGGCGTTTAATCAGAAAAACAATTTAACTTCTCATAAACGTTTGCATACAATAACGAAGCCATTTGATTGCCCCAAATGTCTAAAGAAATATACTCGCAGGGACACTCTTAAAAAGCACAAATGCATCTAAAGGGACAAATTCGTCTCTGTTTTCTTGATGTATTCGGCAAAAAAAGATTAGGTAATCTTGCATTAGTTGAGTATAGAAACGTATTTCTACAGAGACATGATTTAATTTATTTATACTTAATTTTAAACGATGTTTTGGCAAATTTATTTCTTGCTTATAAGCTACAAAAGAAAAAAAAGAAAAAGAAGAAAATATTAAAAAAAGATCTAAATATAAGAACTTGGAAAATGTGATCCGAAAAGATTTTTTGTTAGTAAAATGATTATAATTATTTATACAGAGGGGGAATGGAAAATTCTAAATTTTTGTATTCCTGTTGTTGTGTGTGTCCTATATTGTTAGTCTTATATTGTTGTACAAAACGAAGGAGTATTATCTTATAAATGTTGTATTATTTGATGTTACTTAAATCACGAAATAAAATGTTGTTAAAATTATAAAAATGAAAGTAGTTTTTTTTTGTGTCTTTTAAACATCTTTTAGAAAACATTTTTTAGGATAATTTATTTTCGATAAAAAAAATCTTACTACTTTTAAAATTTTACAGGTTAGATTTCGTTGTAATTAGACATTTCATTTAATATTTTCATTCGTTGTAATTCTAAAACATGAGAGGATGATTATTGTTTTTTGCTCCTTACAGTACAATCAAATATTTTAACTCTTTAAAACATATGTTTTTCTTTTAATCAACTCGGTTTTAAAACTACATTATTGGCTTAAAATTTTCAATCGTTTTTTTTTTTTGTATTTGTTATATGCTTAAATATACCTTTTGAGGTGTATCTTGCTTTGAGTATTTCTCTCCATATTTTTCAAAGGGTAAATGATATTTGAAAGTTAAAAGTAAATTATAGTGTGTCACAAATTAAATGCCACGGATAAGTAGTCACTCTGGAAATAAAGAGGTAAGCTTTAAGATTTGACAAGTATGAACACTTGCCTCCGAAAGTCTGCGTATGGATGATTATCTTTCATATTCATGAAAAGATCGCTAATAATTAAATGAAGTCTTTATGAATCAATATAACTTTTATTGATTCCTCTCACGTCGTAAATTCATATAATATAAGCAACAGTCAACTAATTATTGCATAAAATAATACAAATGTTTATAACTTGAGAACTACACAAATCGAGGCCGTTAAAAGTCTGCGTACACTGGAAGAAACCTTTACTATAGTGGAGTATAAATATAAGTTAATAATTTTAAGCTATAGCTTCTTTCTCAACAATATTTGGCAGGAATTCAGCTAACTTAGTTGTCTCTTCTGTGGTTCTTTTGTTCAGTCTGCTACTATGAAATATTTTAGCATTTATTTGGATGTTATTACATGCTCCCTGATTCCCATAAACTCTTTATTTTTCTTGGGTATAGGGACTGGGAAGGCTTACGGAATTGATTTGGAACATGGTACAACAGCCATGATTCCACTAAGACTTCACAATGTAAGCCATTTATTGGGTATCGTTGTTCTGCTGAAAGTAAAAATTATCACACCTCAAGTTTTTCGGCACTTTCCCTTTTTTGTATTTTACTTCAATATGTTCAAGTATTCAATTTTGTTCATTGTTGATTCAATAAATTCCAGACTACCCACCCAAAGACTTCCTATGTACCCTCAAACCATAATACCTCCTCCTCTGTGCTTGGTAGTCGGAAAAAGATTCTTTCTTAAGATCCGTACAGGATTTTTTGCGGACGTATTTTTGTCCTTTGATGCAGAAAATACAAAAATTACTTTCAACTGAATATGTTGCATTTTTCCAAAAATTGTGTTCTATTTAGGTGTTCTTTGGCAAAGTCTATTCTCTCAGCTCTGTTCACTCGAGAGACAAATAACTTCTTCAGTGCAACTTGGCCTTGGTAGTCATCCTATTTCAGTTCTCTTCGATTTGTGGTTAAAGTCACATGTTTTTGGAATACCTCAGCAATTCTTTTAACTACTTGCGATGTAGTCTTGGATTAATTTTTACACATAGCGTATTGCAAAAGGCAAGAAATTCCCGAGGTGACACTGTAGACGGAAGTATAGATCTTGGTTTTAACGTTAAAATTTCAATTTATTTTTAGTTTATGAGCACTTTTTGAATCAATGAATACCTTCTATTAACAATTATTTAAAAATTTCCTCCTTTTTTAAAGATTTATATTGATCTGTATTTATGTAAGATATATATATATATATTGATTGGTTTTCTGTTACCTGCCCTTAGAATCTCACAAACATTCAAATATCAAATTCTAAACAAATAGTAAAAGAAGCATTATCAATTAAAAATACGATTTAGTGCAATTTTTTCACGATAAAAGGTCTTTATATATAAAAGCTCTATTTCGTAAGTGTTCACATACTTTTGGCGCGAGTGGTTGGTGATTATTTAGAGACCGTTCTTGGTTTTTCATGTTAAGGTGAATATTGTTATTTTTTGAATAAGGGAATTATGAAGAATTCCTGAGTGGTATGTTGATTTTCACGTGATTTTAATAATAGTTTTATCATAAACATGTAAGATGGTTGCCTGTACGCAGACTACCGGAGACACGTGTATCTTGCACACAACACTTCCAGTAAGTAAAATCATATTAAAATATCATTTCCTTTTAAAGGACCACATACACCGAGTTGTGATGATAATGAACATCACAATCGGTGTTCTTTCAGTCGAGATCAGATTTTAGGTTTCACTGCAGTTTCGTCGAGTGGATTAAAGAAAATATTTGCATATTAGATGAAACTAGCTATATAAAGTTTCTCGCCAAGTGAAATGTTATTATATAAAAGATCGAGGTACCTTCTCAGGTGTAGACCTCGTCATGGGTCAAAATAACGACTTTCATAGATATTGGATGTAACTCGAAATCATAAGTTAATTCAAAACAAGTAGGATCATTTGTGCTTAAGCCCCTAGAGAAATTTACATTTACGAAATCTCAAGATAAAACTTTGAAAGAAAAATGCCTTTTTAAGAATAGATATATTTTTGTACGTCGTTTTACATCACTTGATTTTTTAAAAAAAATTTTTAGCATAAAATGAATAAATTTTCAAATATAATAATAAAAATTAAAATATAATCGATTAACTATGTTAAAATTCTTCTTATATTATTACATTAGCAAAAACGTATTAAAACTTGAATGTTTTAGTTTTAAATATAAGATCTGATGCCATATATATATATATATATATGCACTACTTTTATATATACAGGATGAGGCGTGGGAACTTCCTGTTTAGAAAATGCAATAAAACATACTACATGTTTCATTTAACTTTATTGTTATTTTCCATCTACAACACAACATTGGAATTTTGAATTTACATAAATTTAAACAATGTCTGTCAAATGTCGCCTTCCATTATCAATACACGGATGCAGTCGATTTCGAAATCTTTGAGTCACCTTTTCAAGCATATCGACCGCTGATATTGTCAACGTCGGCGCAGATGTGGTTCCTTATATCTTTCAGGGTCTTGGAGCGATCTTTGTAATCCAGAGATTTGAGATAAGCCCACAGGAAGTATCAGGCGAGCATGCAGGCCAATTTACGTCCCCTCACAGGGAGAACAGTCATTCGGAGAAGGATGCTCTTAAAATGCCCCCTGAGACTTTGGTGTGGGCTGTGGCCCCACTTGTTTTGTTGTCAAATTCCGTTTCTTGGAGAGCGGGTAGGAAGAATTGCTGGACCATTGTCAAATACTGGTCTGAATTGACTGACGAACTCGTTCCACATTTTCAGTTCTAACGTCCTTCGGAGGCCCTTGCCTTTCTTTGGAGACATTCCCCATTGCTCTGAAGACATCCATCCACATTAAAACGTATTTCCAATCAGGAACATGACTTTGTGAAGGAATGTCGAATGACTACGAATGTCACGTTGCACTGCAAACACCGACTGACCGTTAGAGAAATACCCCTCCACGGCAAAAAAAAGCACGCTGCTGCCTCGACCACAACATGTTTGAGACTGGGACAGGTGGTAACACAAATATTCCACTCCACCCCTTCCACCGAACCCTTCTCTACAAATATCACTAGAACATTTTCACAATAGGGAGTTCCCACCCCCACCCTGTATATATATATATGTAATAATTCATTTTAATTTCCTTTAAGCCTCTTAATTTGTAACGGTCCTGACCCTTCGGGACTCGGGCGTAAATAATTAACAGGCTTGCCCACCTGACGGGATTTAATCGTAACTATGCCTCTTAGAAATTAGAACCTCAGCAAATTTAAAGTAATCTGACATAAGCATCATCGTGCGATATCTTTCCACCAATCACGAGCTCCGTCTACGGAAGTCATATGAGTTTGAACTTCCGGTTGCTGCTTCATATAAAGATTGATACTATAAAATCCACTCCCACCTGCTTCTTCTCTTCGTCATGTTTTAACGCACATGTCGTATTTTTTGTGTTCTAACTTTGTGCCGTATGTTATTGTGTTTGTGTAAAGTGGATTACATTTCAACAAAAGTGCCTCATCAATACCATTCATATTACATCAAACATCTAAATTATGATCACCGTTAAAAAAATCTTATCAATCGCCACGATTTTTAATATATATGTATATAGTATAATAAAATGAAATAAAATAATAAGACAAAATTATACAACAAACAAAACTAAAAGATAGAAACCAGATTTTAAGAAGCATAACTAGAAAATAAATGGTGTAAATGAATATTGTACTAGATTTGAATAAAAGTATGTATAACAGGAAACAGTTAGAGCTTTAAAATAGAAGAAACCAAAAGAGTCTATGGACTAAAAGGGAGACCTATTCTGATTTCTGAAGCTGTTGCTGAATTAGGACCAATTAGGACCAGCAAAATTAGGGTTAAGTAGACTTTACGGATCCACCTTCCCCGTACAGTACAAATTTTCGACATAATAGGGAAAAAAAGAGCTATGTTGAAAAGTTAGGCCTAAAACTCACACATGTGTAATATGCACCAGACAGTAAAATAAAATTAAAGTATGAAAGGTCTTGTCCTGATTATAAAATTTTATTACAAAATAATCATTTAATGTAATAATCTAACTTTTTTATCATTGGATAGATCAATTGTAGTAGTTGGTTTTTGTGCATGTGGGGGTGCACGGAGTAAATAGAGTGAATACTCTCTCAACAGTGACTCCAGGGGGGGGGATACATTTGTAAGAAATACATTTTTTTCCGAAATGGCGTCGGTTCAAGTGAAAGCCAAATGTGTGCCTTGGTTTCACTTAGCGAATTTGATTATTAAGGCTCAGCATAAATTTCGACTTTGTTATGGAAGCAAACCTCCTGGTGCAAAATCAATAAAGCGTTGGTATGAAATGTTTAAAGAAATGGGAAGCCTTAAGGATCTTTCCGAAAGTGGCAGAACACGTTTGAACAGTTGAAGAACAGTTGAACACGTTCGGCAATCATTCCAGTGGAGTCCTACAAAATCAACTTGTGAAGTATCAAGTGAACTTCAATGTATATACATCGCAAACAAGTTTGGTAAGAATCGTTCCTAAAATGCTTAGGGTGCATGCTTACAAAGTACAAGACATGTTAAAGAACACTTGGGGGGAACTGGAATACTGCTTAGACATTCTCCAAGCTACCGGGGGGGCACACGTTGAAATTTACTCAGGTAAATGGTTTTATAAAAAATTCATAAGAATACTAACAATACATCGAAAAAACACACTACTAGAGTCAAAAAGTTCAAGGAATGGTCCGCTACATTCACGCAAGTGTTCGTTGGAGGCGAAATATGTTTCGGGGGCTGACAGCCCTAATAAGGAAAACGCTTAGCTACATGGAATTCATTTCTTGTGCTGTTGGCATTAGCTGCAGATCATTTCTGACAAAACAAACTTTTCATTCGTCGGATTTTGCATTGTCATCTTTGGAGCAGCGTGGAAACATCAAATTCTGTGTTTTGCTCGAGAAATCTCCTGAGACTCTCAAGATGTTGAAGAAATATACAGAAACGATTCCAGCTCCAGAGGACTTTTACCTGTTTCCATGACTGAAAATGGAAATTCAAGAGACATCGTTTTGTGGATTCAGATGAGATGATCCAAAATACGATGAATCAACTGAAGGACCTCTAAAAAATGGATTCCAGGAGTTTTTAAGTTATACGAACGCTGGAACAAGTGTGCTGATACCGGAGGGCAGTATCTTGAAGACCTATAAGTTTAAATTATTGTTCTATTTTTTAATGATTTGTTACTGACCTATTACGAGAACTTTTTTACCTACCTGTATGTCTAATAGTTTAAGCATAATAAATATTTATAATCAAGACAAGACTTTATACGCCCAACTCTTTTTTCTTTTTGCACGGTAAATACGTTCCTTAGAAAACCGTGCAAGCAAAAATATTCTTGTTTAAAAAAATAGAACGTGGAAAGCCACGCGAAAGAAGTGAAACCGCATATTGTTTTTCCTTCTCTAGAATCAGTATTCATTGTAAAATTCTGTGTCCGTTTCAAGAATTCAATGAGTGGCTTTGCTTCTTCTGAAGCCAAATTAACATTCAAATCTCTAGTTAAAATAATCGGCTTTTAATCATTATTGAATCCAGTGATTGCAGCGGTCTCTGATGTGTACAGCACTAAAACTTTATGGATAAAGATGATAAAAACTGCGACAGAACTACCTGGTGATATATAGACTTTCGCCTAAACTTGCTGCTAGTTTTGCTCTTTTTTTTCTTTCATGAAACTCTTTTCCTCTTTTTGCATTTGTTCTAGGCATTCAGACCAAATTAATAATATAAACTCAATGCATCACTCACAGTTTGTTTGTGTTTCTTTAGAAGACGCTATCCAGCGATTCTGGCGTGACGTTAGTGACACATATTACACAATGACCCAGACACTCCCGTAAAGGGAAGAGCCATATAATGGAAACAATTTTGGGTGCGTTTATTCGTTGAAAACGGCACATTTATTACATAAAAACTACGAAAATGCTCCACGTGTGTTCGTTACGAGAGTAGCAAGGGCACTTAATGTCACCAATACCAAAGCGCCTTTCGTCCATAGCAGCAAGATATACTTTTGATGCACAATTCCCCTTAAGCAATCGTCCAACTTTTTCACGGATATGACGCAAGTCACGTGGTGTACCCCCTCTCCCGCTCGCTTTTTCCTCTTGCTCACTATCTCCTCACCATAGCGATGTTTCGGGGGATTGGGGGGGAATCACTACTTCCGTTCGCTTTTTCACTGTTACGCAAAACTGAGTAAATTTCCCATTCACTCCAGTCCCCAAAGAAGTTTCACTTCAAAAATGCATTCGACATACGGTAAATTTGGGAAGGGGGGAGATATTCCCCAAATTTTTTTAAAAAATGTTTTTGAAATGAAAAAAAAAAATTGTTAAATATTTTTCAAAACAAAACCACGCAAAAAAAAGTAATAAGAAAATCTATGTTACACATTTATAAAAGAAAAATAATTCATTTTTATTTTTAAAAAAATAATAATAAAATAAAATAAAATAAGTGTTGAGGGAAAATTTAGTTTATAAACATATAAAATTGAAAAATTAAAACTATAACAAACAACTATCCATCGTTACTTGATAACAAGCGCGCACGTTTGTTTCAAGCTGGATCAAAAATTCTGTCGTCAGTAGACGTGTCATCAGGAGACTCCGTCGGCTGAATTTCAAATGAAGAATTTCATTCGTTATAAATGGCATCTGTTGTTTTCTTCTTTGTTACAAAGTCTGCTCTATGTGAGCGGCTTTTTTTTTGTTTTTTTTTTTTTAGTTCAGTAGTTAGTTATATATTTAATGATATTCTGCCTGCTTCTAAGATTACATTGAAATGTTAATCTATGCTCTATGAAAATACTGTTCCATACTTTTGCAAATTTCAAACTCTAGAGCGAATTATATATCAGCTGTTACAATAGCTGAATTTCACCTTCATCATTATTGACATCTTTATTATCATAAATACTGTCATAAATTTTTTCAATCAAATCGACCTCATAAAGTTCTAATACAAAATATAATTGTACTGAAGATTGAAATGGAAGTACAACAAAATAAAGAAAAAAGTGATTATAAAATTCGAGATTCTTCGTAAATCCAGAATACAAAGTAAACTAACCATAAAGTAGACCAAGTCACTCACTCATGTGTAGGTATCAACAGACCATCCTTACACTGTTAAAATTAGAAATTTAAGGAAATGAGTGAGTGAATGAGATGAGGGAATATTAAAGTCACACTGTTCAGCTACACGAGGGCTTTAGGCGAAGGACGTGGCCGCGGTAGCCTAGTGGCCAAGGTAGCGAACTCGTGGCAGGCATGTCATGAGTTCGAACACAGTGCCGCTGAAGACCCACCGTGTAGGGGAGCGATGCATGTTAACTCTGTCGAAAGCTTTAAAGTCCGCCCGTGGGTGTGGTGGTTAGGAGAGGTGGTGCCAGCTCAGGTGTCGTCCTCGTCACTTGACTATGGTTCACAATTACGAGGTCCCTCGCCAAAACCTTTCGTGTAGCGGAACAATGCGACGTTAATATTCACTCACTCACTGGCGACGGACTACGTCATTTTGAATCATGGAGAAGTGATGAGGACGACATCTGGGCTTGCACCCTCCTCTCCTAACTACCAAAAAATGAGAGGATTTGTGTTAGAATAGAAAATTCGTGTAGCAAAGTATATTGGTGAACCGTGTTATTTTAAAATCGTGTAAAAAAAGCGTGCAAAAAAAAAAGGGTTTGGTGTAATATATATATATATATATATATGAAGCATATATATGCATTTTATATCATTGTAATACATTTCAAAAATTACCCTTATCATTTTACTCTTATTATTAATCATTATAATAACCTTATAATCAATCATTTTAATACCCTTATAATCAACCTCATTTCAAAGTGAAAGAATTGTCAGTAGTAGCCTAGTGGTTTTGATCATAGACTCGAGGCAGGCGTGTCTTGAGCTCGAGCCTAGTACCCCTGAAATTCCGCCGTGTAGAGGGGCCGATGCATGTTAAATCTGCCGAGGCACAAATTCCTCCCATTGGCGTAGTGCGATAGTTTGGAGTGGGGGTGTCAGCTCAGATGTCATCCTTCTCACCTGACCGAGATTCAAAATTGCGAGGTGAGTCACCAATAGCCCTCGTGTTGCTTAATAGTGTGACGTAAATAAAATCTCTCTTACTCAAAGTAACCGATAGTTCAGAAAACACGTTTTTTCCTCAACTTTCTGCAAAAAGTTACTTTAATAGCGGTTGCAATTTGTTGTAATGTAAACTTCCAGCTGCTCATTTTGATACAAGCAAAAGTTTGCTAACCGCAGCCAAAACATACGCATTTACATATATGGTGTATCGGCGAGGTCGGTACTTTAGATTGCATCCGGTTCTTTACCTCCTTATCACACCAATGTTAAGTATTCGCGGTAATCGAGTAGTCAAGGTTATGATATCGTGGCTGTGTGTGTTATTGTTTCTGTCTAATCTTGGTTTCGAGGTATGGTGTTTCAAAATACCCTCCGCGTAGAGGGGCTAATGCACGTTAAATCTGTCGAAGCTCTAATCCTCACATTAATATGATGTAAAAATTTGGGCATTGGTGTGTCGCTCTTTAATTTTTTGAAAAAATTGTCCAATTATTGGTATTTTTATCCTCAAAATGACACACTTGGTACCTTTTATTACAGGTATAAAATTTCCAAAAAGACTCGATGTGAGGGAACGAACGCCCGCACAATAGCGCCCAAATGGTTTCACACTAAGCGATGTGTGTTACACCTTCAGTCAGATGAGCTGCCTCGCGTCAGATACCTGGGGCAGGGCGTAGTAAGAAAGCAGGATACATATAGTAGTACGGAACTGAATAGTGACAGTCTCATACATACTGGACTTTCATACTAGAGCATTCCTTTCTATATGAGAATCGGGAATCGATCCCACAAGTTGGTACTGTTATGAATAAAGTCTTCGTTCACGAACTATTGCTTACATAAACAATGAAAAAAAATTTTAAAACTGGAATTTGAAATTTTTTTTAAAATTATATTTTATTTAGTTTATTTCAAATATTGAGAATAACAAAAGTAAATTTGGTTTACTTTCATAACTTTTAAAATAAAGACAGGTTTGTAGCGATACTAACAAAAATCAAGTAGAAAAAGTCTGCGTTCACTGTTTTAGTAGTAGCTATAAAAGTTATCGAAAAAGGCAATAATGAGCTATTTAACAGCTGGTCTTTTGAGACCCTTTTGAAGTTGTTTCGGCTTTGAATTAACAAGTCTAATGGTTTCTTCAGCATTTATCTTCGCCCACTCTTCTGTAAGAACATTCCTCACAGCATATCCTTGCTAGATGACGAATCCTACCCTGCAGCAAATCCCATAGGTGTTCTATAGGATTCAGATCAGGTGACTTCGGGGTTGGGTGCAGTTGATTTGGGACATTATACAAGAGCCAAAGCTTCACAACCTCAGCGATGTGCTTAGGATCGTTGTCGTGTTAGAAACGAATCGATGATCCTAAGTCGAGTTTGGTGGCACTTTCCTGAAATTGTTTCTTAGAACATCAAGGTAATCATGTTTGTTCATGATTGATTCGATATACTCCAACTTGCCAACACCATTACTCTCCATGCACCCCCACACAATGACTCTACCGCCGCCGTGCTTTACCGTTGGTACTAAATACTCTTTTTCAAGCGTTGTGCAAGGTTTTCTTCGTATTAATTTATGACCTTTTATGCTGAAGTATCAAAATTTGCCCTCATCGGTTAACATCCCAATCCTCCAGTACTTCGGGGCTTATGTATAAGCCCTTTTGCAAAAGCTATCCGCTTAAGCCGGTTGGTCATTGAAATATAAGGCTTTTTACGAACCACTCGACTACGGTATCCGGCCTTTTACAAGATTTTCTTGCAGTATACACCCAGATGTTTTTGTTAAACGCCCCGTGAATGTCTGTTACAGTCAAACGTGGATTTTTTTTCATCGTTGATATTATACTTTGTTTTTCTCTGATTGTGAGTTTAGATTGATGACCTAAACGAGGTTTCGATGTGTAAAATATTGTAGATTTAAAGTTATAATAACACGGTAACTAATTTTTTTAATTATTATTTTTATATTTTTTATTTTTGTCACTACACTAAATCGGAAGCATTTAAGAAACATTCCTTCCCAATTTCTGCATCAGTAAACGGTTTCATATGAATACCAATAATATAACAAACTTTTTAGGATGTCTTTGTTACTGCTGCGATATTAACACTGAAAAAACACTTTTTTGCTGCTGCATATATTATTCAAGAAAGCCTACTTATATATATATATATATATACACATCATCTCTTGAAAGAGATCTTCGAGGAAAAGTGTCATTAAATGATTCCTGTTTATTGGTATTGTTTATATACAGCACTCGTGACAAATAGAACAATTACTGATCCATATTTGTTTTCACTACAAAATAGTCAACCTCCCAATAGTCTTGAAATGATTAATTTTTTTCGAATATTTTTCACTTGCAATATGAAAGATAGTTAAAAATTAGTTCCACCCATAAAATTGTCGCTACTCCACTGTTGTATGTTATCACTAACCGTAACCGTTCCAAATAGAAAAAGAATATCAATTCGTACCCGTGCGATACCGACAGCAAAAAGTAAGTTTGATATATCTGATTTCTCTTGGCAAAGAATTTCCCACCAAATTTTTAAAGTAAATTTCTCAGAGCAATGGACCATGACCGGATAACCTATGGAAATCAGCCGTTTGCAGAAGGTATAAAGAAAACAGGAGAAAGAACTATAGTTTTCAAGAGATTTTTGGACAGCAAATTCAGAATGGGAAATTTATTTCAATGTTTAAAAACTGGATCTGCAACTAAATGAGGCCGTAAAAAAGAAAGGTGGTTTTATATGAAGTTTTTCATTAGGAATGATGTTCGACATTAGAGCTATTCAACATATCCGTATTATATACGTAAATACAGTTTTCATTTAAAGTATTTTTGTGTGAAGGTTTCAAGCTAGAAGAGGATTCATATCGTATGAAGTAGCATATAAAATTCACGCAGAAAAAAAAAATGAAGAGAGTAGCGGAGGGTTTTAAGAAGTAGTAAAATTCGCATGAAATGGCAACACTGCCATGGCGAGAACAATTGAGAATTTTATAAACGTTACGCTATAAAGCTACACAAGGGCTATTGGTGACAGACCTCGTAATTTTGAACCTTGGTCTGTGACGAGGATGGTACCTGAGCTGGCAATCCCTGTCCTAACTACCACACCAACGGTAGGACATTTAACCTCGACAGATTCAAGGTGCAGCGGCCCCACCTGGACGGTGGGTTTTCAGTTGCACCAGGATTAGAACCAGCGACACTCCAGCCCCGAAATCGTGAACCTAACCATTAGGCTACCGCGGCCATAAAACAACTGAGAATGCACTCCCATATGTGTCTCTCCCTCCCCCCCCTTTTTTCCCTACAGAGAGCGCTTTATGCAGGGCCGATCCTAGGGTATCGGCCGCCCACGTGCGAAGACCTAAAGTGCCGCCCCTCTAGAGATTTTTTCATATTTTGACTAATACAAAAATTTAATACTTATATATTGAGGTAAAAATTTATCTACCTGTTTATCAGAGTAAAAATTAAAACATTAATATAAAAATGCGAAAATTTGAAGTGCAAAACTTTATTTTTTTTGGTCAGCTAATGGGTTATGATCGTGACAAAATACTTTAACAAAATATTAATAAATATTACCTTTGAAATAAAAATAGACATTTTACTATTAGAATAGCAAAACAACAGTGTTTACTCAAAAAATATAATCTAAAAGAAAATGTTCTAAAGCATAAATATCGTGAAACGAAACGAAAAGTATATAAATCAGTCCTTTACAAAGACTACTTATTAATTAATTATAAGCTAACTTTTCTGGATTTCGGAAAATCAAATTTGTCAATAATTTTGGTGAAATCAATTTTTTCTGAGATTTCGGATTCAATGAAGAATGTGTCCATATCTGAAAGCCTTTCCTTGTGTTCCTAAAAAATTCCTAGAAAAAATTCTAAAATATATATCTTACCATCAGTATTGCTTACTCATTTAATAAAAAAAACTTTGTTTGTTGTTTGTGACTAATATCTGATGTAGTAATAAGAATTTTAGTGTAATATTTTTCTTTTTTGACAATGCGTGTTATCTCTTTACGAATAGGGCCGTGGTAGCCTAGTGACCAAGAAAACGAACTTTCGGCAGGCATATCATGAGTTCGAGTTCAGTGCCACTGAAGACCCTTCGTGTAGGGGAACAATGCGCAATTAAATATGTTAAGAGCTCAACGTCCTCACGTTGGAGTAGTGTGGTAGTTTGGAGAGGGGTGCCAGTCCTTGTCACTTGACCATGGTTCAAAATTACGAGGCCCGTCACTAAACACCCTCATGTAGCTGAACAGTGTGACGTTAATACTTACTCGTTACGAATAGACTCGGCTAAAATAGTAATTATTTCATTTTGGAAATGTTGCCCTAAGTAGTGTGGAATACGCGTTTTGTTACTTTCGCATTTACTGACATTATTAAGGAGTTCTGAAATAACTGGATCACACAAATTTGGCCGATATCTAAACTGTCTTTAAAAAATTACCATTATCTGAACTTCGTACTAGTTCCTCTGAATGCCAAATTTGACTGGCTAAAAAAACTGTACTTCAGCAATCATTCTTTCAATGATGGCGCACCATCTCTTTTTCTCTCGATTGTATACATTTTGTTGTTCCGCGTCAATGGTTCAATTTTATTCCAGCCTTGTCTTTAATTCGTACCACGATCTGATACAGTTTACGTGTTTTAGAGTATTTTCACATGGTTATCATATTAGTAAAAAAATACATCGTACTTCTCATTCCAATAAAATTCTGTCTTTTAGCTTCCTCAAAAATGTCATTTCGGGATATTTTCGATAACATTTAAATAATAACAAATGTGCAATCTTATTTGAAAATAAATTGATAATAATTCTACCAATTTATATGTCTTTGAATTAAAAAAGAAAGTAAACATTGAAATAACTAACCTATTATTGACCTAATTCCCAAATTTTAAATATTCCGAAAGAATTTTTTAAGAAATGCATTTTTGATACTTCGATCAGCAATAACACAATTACTTTTAGAATATATTTATAATTGCAACAAAATATTACTAAATTTCTCTTGGCGTGTAAAAAAAACGAGAGAGAGAGACAAACCATCTAAAATCACATGTGTTATATTGACTTAACAGAAGATGATTCAGAAAAAAAATAATAATTTACAATAAACAAGACAAATAAATCGCATTTTTAAATAGTGGAACAGTAATGAAGGATGTGCATGTCTCGTTCTGGAAGTGGAACCTGTCTTATGAAAAAAAATTTATCATCTGTAAAGAATTTCCCTGAAATCCATTAATGACTTGGAAATCAGAATGAACATCAGCCATAATCAAAACAACTATAATTTATTAATCCTTTTATAAGTCTCACTAATCCAAGGAAGGAAATATACATATATAAAGTATTGGAGCCAATGCGAGGAAGATGAGAATGTTAAATATTTAATTATAAGTAGAGTCGCACTTACGTTGGAAATAATTGTAACTCCTATCTCAAATAATCAACATCTAGTAGATTTGATTCTAATTCTAATATCTTACTGATTGAATTGTCAAATATCAATTTTAAATGTTAATTAATTAATCGACGAGTAGCTCTCGTCTAGCTTTCAATTACTTTACGTTAATCACAAACTTCTATTATCTAACTCCTAACATCTCTCTTTCTCGGATCTAAAAGTTAATGCTTAAATATACGACACGATTCAATCGCATCTTCTTCGGTAGAAAGTTTTCAATTGAATAATATTTAAAATAATAGAATTTCCCAATAGGATTAGTGATAGGTACGTGAATAGATCCTTTAGACTTCAATTAATATTATTTCGATTAGATTTAATCCAAAGATGAAATTTTACAAACCATGTACTCTTAACTACTAGCTATGGATATGTAAATATAAAATAATTTCACTGACATTAAAATTAGCTAGTTTTCTTTTAACTCAGTAATCCTTTCAGTTAAAATCGTTATGCACTTATCGAATTTATTTATTACATAAATGTATACACATTATTAACAAAAGAGATTTTTTAAACTAAGTATATATTATTTTTATAGTCCTTTTTTTCATGAAGGCAAATACAACAAAATATTCCTTAATACTTTATCTTAATAGGGTAAAAATAATAATAGTACCTTCAGTGGCCGAATCGAGAAATTAAGGCCCCCCGGCAAGATCAGGTTTTGGGACAAAGGTACTTGGCGTCAGTTAGGCTTTGCCCCCCCCCGCAATGCGGGGGTATATGTTACACCATTACCTTCCAATAAGGAGCCTTGTGTTTGACACAGTATTCCTAGAGCCAGAAATTTAATCCACCAGACAAAACATTGGATATCTTATCATTTGATGCTAAACAAATTAATTTAATTAGAAATTCAAGCAGTATTAATGTTTAAATAAAT
>BMAO01002757.1:137804-156608 GCA_019973975.1 Trichonephila clavata | reverse complement strand
TGAAAAAAGTAATAAGAGAAGCGGGGAAACCCCTCCTAAAAGGGATTCGAGAAAGGGGAGGAGGAAAGTGCAAGAAAAGATAGCGGAGGTCTAGACATTTTTTTTGTTATATTTTGGAAAGAGCAATAATGGCCGGTTCCAGGAGCGGCAGCAGAGTGGGATCCTGGAAGATGACCCAATAGACGCAGAGGGGTGCCAAAGGGGAGGCACCATATCCAATAACCTCCCTCTCCGAAAGCTTTGCACCCCAAAACAATGAAACAACAGAGAGAGAATGCAAACCAGTCATTCAAAAAAGAAGAAAGGGGGAGGGGAGGGAGACATTCGCCAAATGACGAGATCCAGCAAATGGTCGGAGGAAAACCAAATTATTTTTTTGGAAAAAAATGAAAAATGAAAAGGAATGGCAAGAGGAAGGCCAAGAAACAGGAAAAAGGAGGGCTTAAGATAGCCTATCACAAATGGAATTTGAAATCACAAAGCAAGAAATTAATTTATTGTGGATAGTGCGATTATTAGTAACAGAGTTAACCCAAGGGAAAAGAGCATTTGGATTGGGATTAACAATATGATGATCGGCAGTGAAGGGACAGTGGAAAACGTAATGGTCGGCGTCCCGGGCGACCCACAAATGCAATTTGGAGAGGAAAGAAGATTGAACCTGTGCAAGTAAGCGGGGAAAGGGCCATGATTAGTTAGAAAATGGACCAGATATTTTAGAAATTGGAGGAATATTAAAGTTAGGATTTTTAAAAAAGCGTTTGACCCTAAGCCCCGTATTGCAATCATTCCAATAGGAAGTCCAAGACTCTAGGACAAATTTATTTAAGGAACTAGAGAGATAGGAGCGAGGAGCAGGGACCGAAAACACTTCACCATCTTAAACAACCTTTTTTGCACAAATATCGGCTTAATCATTATAGATGTTATTGTTATGAGCTTTGACCCAGTAAAGATTGTAATAGTTCCGGAATTGAAACAATTTAAGTTTAATAGAATTGAGATAGCTAAATTTATTTGTAAGATTATTAAGAAAGAGAATAGAGGAGAACTATCAGTATAAATGTGAATTTTAGTATTATGATGAACTGCCCAACAGACAGAGAGGCCGATGGCAGAGAACTCTGCCTGAAAAACAGAATTGAAATTTTGAATTTAAAAAAGATACGTTTTAAAGGGAAAGCCCCGATAAAAAATACACACGGCGAAACCAACCTCGGAACCGATTTTGGAACCGTCAGTGTACACTTCCCACTCAGATGGGCCCTCGAAAGTATTGATAGGGAAGGAAAAAAAAATCCGGAGGGACCTGATGAAGAGAAATATAAGAGTCCAACTTCGAAGCTGGGATAAGACCTGGAAGGAGATCGTTCCTGTTGTTCCAAATTTGGAATTTAAAGTAGAGAGAGCGAATAATAATATGAATGGGGGGAATCTTTCCCCGATAGGATATTAAGAGCATCTGTAGGAGATGTTTTATAAGCATCGGTAATTTTTAATAAGTAAATCCTCTGAATGGATTTAAGTTTTTGTATCTGGACAGAGGTCAGGATTCCACCCCATACTCCTGCTCCGTAAGAGATGATTGGTTGTACTACAGAATTATACCAAAGTTTCATTAGGAAAATATATTGGTGATTGAAATTTTTGGAAACACGATGAAAGTTGGAGGAAATCGAGAGAATCTTATCTTTGATGGAATTTATATGGGGAGTCCAAGATAAGAGATTGTTTATGTGGACACCCAAGTATTTGTATGACTTGGCGATATGGATGGAATTCGGACCAAATTTAAAAATAGGATTTCTCCTGAAGGTTGAGCTCCCACGAAAGCCACCGCATTGAAGAAAGGGACATCGGAAAACAACAGAAACGCTTTTGGCAGTTGCTATTGACAAATTAAGCTCGGAAAGCTTAGAATCGACTAAACTTAAGATTTTGTTAGTATTATTCTCAAGTTCTCTACGCGAGAGGCCAAAAGAGACTACTGCGTGATCGTCCGCAAAGGCTTGAAGAAGAAACAGTTCAGAGTTCAGAGAAAGAATAGGGTTAAAAAAAATATTCCAAAGAGTAGGGGAAAGTACGGACCCAAGTGGGCAACCTTTATAAATTTGTTTTTTAATTGTAAAAGAATTATCAGCCCAAATAATTACCCTGTTAGTGAGGTAAGATTCAATGAATTTCTGAAAGTGAAGGGGAATATGGAATGAATGAAAAATATTGAAGAGAGTCGACCAATCCACATTGTCAAAAGCAGATTTGATATCGATAAACGTGGAAGCAGTATGCTTATGCACCCGTGTATTTTTAATGTGATGCACTAAATTGTCAACAGCCTCAATGCAACTGCGGTTTTCCCTAAAACCAAACTGAGACCCATGGAGAATTTTAATCTCAGAAATCCAGAGAAAAAACCTATTAAGAAAAATTCTTTCTAAAATTTTGCCAAGAGTGGACAACAAACAAATGGGACGATAGGAGAGAGCAGACGATGGGTCACGCCCAGGCTTTAGAAGAAATTTAATTTTAGTGTCCTTAAAAATGCAGGGGAAGTGGCTAAATTGGATGCAGAGGTTAAAGAAACGGAAAAGCAAGTTGGGGGAAGAATTATAAAGAGCTTTCCAAATAGCGTAGTCAATGAGATCAATACCCGGGGCTTTACCTCCCCGTAGCTTCCGGAAAATGACGTCAACTTCACTAGGTCTCAGGCCAGAAGGAGGAGAGCTGTTATTGAAGACAGGGTGAATAGAAGGAGATCCTGAAGGAAAATGAGAATCAAGAAGAAGGCTTATCTTACTTTGGAAGGTGGAGGCAGGGTCACCAGTCGAAATCTGATGAAGATTAGTAGGACTGGTTAACTTTCCGAAAGCTGCTTTAAGGTAACAGAACACCTTCGAAGAAAATTTTTTGAATTAACCTGAATTTTGACTGTTAATGCATATTTTATGACCTTATGGGTCTTTTAAAATCAGAAAAACACCCAAGTAAAGTCTTGTTAGTGCACATTTTTTCTGTGAAAGGGGTATTTTATGAAATAATAAGCAAAAATAAGACTTTACGCAAAACATGATAACTGAAAATAAAATAAATATATTGACATTTTGTAAATTGAATAATATAGCATACAACCTTATCTAGGGAATAGACACTTAACTTGGTAATATAACTATTACGTGAGAAGCTATTGTGTTTCGAGCTTCTTAACGTTGAAATTTTCTTTAAAAGCTATTGTAATTTTCACTTTATTGCTGTATAAAAAAATTTCTACTCAACATAAAATCTTAAGAGAGGTCTATTCCCTGTATTAGTATTTAAAAAAACATATATATAAAATTTTTATTTCATCCAAGCATAACTTTTTGAGATATTGTGTTTTGCGGTAAGAAAAAATGTAAAAAAACTCATTTTAAGAAAACGACAAAAATAACATTAAACTAATCTGATTACAAGAAAAACACTTACTTTCTTATTAAAATGCACCAGATTTATAATTCTCTCCATCTTTAACTTCTAAAACAATATTTCTTTTCTTTTTAAGGGCTCTTAAAATTTTCCTATGTTTCTTTGTTTTGGGGTCTGCGTTATGAATCGATTCACGGATTCTGCATTTATCTAAATGTTTATATCCCCGTAAGGTAAACACCCCAGGATTTTCAATATTCATCTTATTAAAAACTTTGAGGCACCCATTTAATCCCTCATTGAAATGTATAACAGCATCATACGACCCAAATTTAATTGTTTTGAGCGAAACAAATACTTCTTTCGGAACTTTTTGCCAGACTATTCCGTTAAAACACTCATTTGCATTTTGCGTGCGTCCATGTAAGCACTTACTTAATATCTGTTTGTCGCATAGTTCTAAATATACTGGTTTAATTTTATTTAAAACATCATTTGATAAACCAGCATATTTTGTGGTACATTTTGTTCCATTTGCCACCCCCCGCTGAAAATAACACCAGCTGTCTTTCCCTATTGGGCACTGACCATGCATCGGTTTCTTATCACTTGATGCACAGTGATATAACGCAGCAATTACATTTTGCTGCATGGCATTTAAGTTACCGACATTACTGCGTACAGCAATTCCGTAGTAATTTTGAAGTCGGTCGATAAAATTATCAGTTAATTTGCCTTTACCAGACAGTCCTTTAGTTTTTGTTTTTAGCTTTCTTAGACGCGAGCCCACTCTCTTTTGTACATGGCCAATGCACTCAAACTTTGTCACACTGTTCATTCCATAAGTGTCTTTCACACTCATGAAAGCTTTTGAGTCACCATCTCCGTAATATTGCGTGTATTGAAGTCTGCGGTTTTTTTCTAAACGAAGAAATATTCGTGAAGCCCCCACAATTTCCATTTTTGACGAAGATCCCGTGAAGTTACACTGACATATGTGGTCGGCTTTTGACGACTCATATTCAGAGTTTCTTGGCATAGTCTGAAGTCTCTTACATGTAGGACAGTAGGACGACATAACTTCTACGTCTAACACCTTACCAGTATCAACTGATATTGCAGCAACACAACCATTCATAGACGTATAGACTCTACGCTGCCATGTGCCATCCACAGATATGCCACATTTTACAAAATCAGATGAAAAATTTTGTTTTATATCCGCAATTTCAGTAGCAGCTTTTTTCATGGATTCCTCAGCTACTTCCTGAACCACTTTTAAAAGCTTTGCTTCCTGATTTTTGAAAGCAGTTTTTGTCAGTCGAGGCAAATTTAATGTTGAGCATAATTTAAATGCACCAGCAAAACCCTTGCCTATCTGCCGCATACCATATACTAGCCTGGTATTTATGACTGGTGCATTTACAACTTTTTTTGATGAAGCAAATGCAAAGAAAAAGTCACAGCATTTACATTTTAGTGTAAAATGAGAGCATAATCCATACATGGAATCCTCAAAAAGCTCTACTTTTTCAGCAAAACATTTTGGGCAGCAAAGTTTAGAAAATGCATCCACAATAAGCTCAAGATCAATGATTCTGTTTCCAAACAGAGGACCAGGCATTTCTTCTGCAGTTGACATACTCTCATTTCCCAATTTTGAAGAACTAGCAGTGCATTCAGGAACAGGCGTTGAATTGCTGTTATTTTCGGAAATTTTTGTGTATTTATTTCCAAAAAATTGTCTCTTACGCTTTCTAGCAATACTTTTAACCATTTTCAAGCAAAAATAAAACAGAATAGAATTATTTTTTAACTTTCTACGCTGTCGATTCTTTCAGTATGAAAATCAAACATATATGTAAACAAAGTCACTAAACAACAAATTTGATGCCAGATTTCCTACATAAAAAAGGAAAAATGTATTTCCAAATACATTTATATTTATTCTCAAATATTCTATTTTAATTTCTGACAAAATATTTGTATATTAATTTTCATATTTCATGTCATGTACCATGAAAGAGAAACGTAAACAAACAATTTGGGCCATTTCCGGTTAGCAGAAAGGCATTTCCGGTCAGAGAAATTCATGATCAAGTAATATTAAAAAAGCTATAACTTGGCTTCTAATTAAGCTAGAAACAAAATTTTACAGATTTAGAAAGATAAAAGATTGAATTTTAATATTTGATCAAAAACGAAAAATCGATATTTTGACCGAAAATTGAGTTTTAAAGGTGTTCTGTCACCTTAAATGTAAACCCAAAATTATTAGAATTCGTTGAACAGAAGGATTTCCAAGCCTTATTCTTGGTGTCAATTATTAATTTTTTATAGTAGGCCCGAAGGGCCTTATACCTGGAGTGTATGGAAGCAACCTCGTCGACAGGCAGGCCATGTTTTCTGAGGGAAACAATCCTACGCTTGTATGCGTTAAGTTGATTTCCCTGGATTCTTAGAGAATTGTTCCACCATTTAAAAGAAGGAGTGCTTAAGACCCGGCGCTTTCTAAGAGTTGAGAAGGCAGAGGCTTTTGTAGAGTTTATTAATAAGCAAGCAAAATCGTCCAGTTGTCCAATTGAGGAGATATTAGTTAAGAAAGATTTAAGAAGGTTATAGTGTTTGCGAAAATTAGAAATAAATTTATTCATGCCATATTTGGTTTTAAAGACAAAGTCGGAAAAGGTTAGATCACACCGGAGATGGACACTGATAAAGCTATGGTCGCTAAGAGATTCGGTTGAAAGAATTTCCCAATGCTCAACAAAGGAAGTAAGGTCACAAGATGTGATGGTGAGATCGGGGTTTCCAACTCCAGACCTTGGACCATGAAACGTTGGCCCCAGCCCTGGAATATTGCAAAGGTGTAAGTTGTTGGAGAGCAAGAAATCAGTCAAGATATCCCCCCTCCTGTCAGTGCTCTTATAACCCCAAACAACTGACCTTGCATTGAAGTCCCCGGCTAACAAACAATTCTTACTTATTCCTTTATAGAGATTCAATTGAATAATAGCCTCAGAGAAATCATCGTGAGGGGGAAAGAGAGTAGACGTTAATAACAGTAAGGAGAACTTTATTTAATTTAATGTCGACAGACACAGTAAGATCGGTTTTCATGCGAACGTTGCAATGATATTCCGATTATAACAAACAATGGCACAATTGAGAGAATTCGAAAAAGAATTGAGAAGAACCAAGTGGGGATTTAAGGGAAGTTTAAAATTAGGATAAGGATCCTGGAGGAGAAGTAGATCAAAACCCATCTCCACTGCAATCGAGTGAGCCTGAAGGTGGGCAGATCAGGAGTGATTTGCATTTAGTTGTAAAATTTTCAGCAGATCTGCCAGAATTAAAAAAGAAAAGGTTTTAACTGAGATGGATAACTAAAAATAGAATGCATAAAATAGTTAAATATAGAGATAACAGTATATGTGCAAAAACAATAAAAATAGTAATAAAACGAATTAAAAAACAACAATAAAAATACAATACAATATAAAAATACATGAAAATGATTACATGAGTAAAGAATACTAAGATAAAAAACGACAAGGAGCAAGGCAGTGCAAATTAACAAATAGAAAAAAAAAACATTAATAAAAGAATAAAATAAAAATTATAATTGCAAATTATATAATGAAAATATACTGAGGAGAAAAATCCTAAGAAAATATACTAACTTATTGAATGAATTACAATCCAAAGTCAGTAAAAGAAAGGACTCGTTTTTCTTGTAATTCATAAACAGGACAAGTTCGATCCTTACAGCTGTGCTTGGGGTCAAAATTGCTTTTGAATTTTTCATTATATTTGACACAGTTAAGGCAGTTTAAGGTACAACTATTGTGATCATATGTATCAGATGCGCCACATTTAAGGCAAACAATTGGGGAAGAGCAATATTTTTTAGAGTGACCAAACAGGCCACACGTAGAACATTGTCTGACAGAAGTGAAGGAGTTAATTTTAACTCTTTCGAAGTTGAGATAAAAGAAACATAAATTAATTAAATTTTGGTAAATTTTGGGGTCAACTGAAATGACCCAATGGTTAAACCGGGAAGAAGTGATGGAAAAATCAATTTTTAAATTGTCATCATTTAAATTTTCATTTTTTAGCTTAAGGGCATTGTGCAATGATTCCTTTGTCATAGGATTTGTCTACATTACGGATAAATACCCGAGGTCTTCTTAAGTGGGACCTCTTAATGTCCAGATGTTGTAGAGCTTCAATACATTTTAGTTCTTTTTCTAAAAAGTCAACGTCTGAATCCATTGATAGTTGGATGGAGATTCCATTATTCGAATTGTTACTGATTTTGATTATGGGAATAGGGAAATTTTTGTTGATAAGGCAAGCAGTAATTTTTTCCCTGACTTCTTCAGAGGAGCTGGACCCTGAGCGAGACCTGATGTGAACGGATCGGAGAGAAGTAGGTCGTTCGACCGCAGGCCTGACGACATAAGTGGGGGTTGAAGCAACTTGGGCGTAGGAGATACGTGGAGGTCCTACTGCTGTTTGAGAAATACTTCCCATGGTGGTGCAGCAGGAATTTATATCCGAAGAACATTTGGAGATAAGTTCCGAATTTTCATCGATTGAGGAAGAGAACTTCTTTAATAAATCGGTCGTTTCTTCAGCTTTATCTCTGAAACCACTGACCAGGCGATCGAAGCATCTCTGAGATTCTTCGAGACGGCATTCAAGAGAGGAAATTTGTCTCTCCAACGCAGAAACGCATGATTCTCTGGAACTATAAGGATGAGATACCGGAGAAACTGTATTTGCCTCTTTGCAAAATACAGAAAACACTTTAAATATTGGAAGAAGTTGATCAGCAAGACCATTGGCTGAACTTTTCAGTCGCTTATCTTTGGAAGAGGAAACGTAGGCAGAGAGGCTGGACAGATGGCTGGCCATTTAGAGAAATAGTTCAGAGTCAGAGGCTGCTGGAAAAAATTCCAGTAGGCTATCGAACGGGGATTATTCTTTTGCCATGATAATGATTATTAAAAACTGTTAGGGGCACAAATTGAAGCAGCAAGGAGGAACATATCAAAATTCCAACGGCCTATGAAATAGTCAAATCGAGAGAGAGAGAGAAGCGATGGCAAGGACTATAAAAAATCCCCGAAGAGAAGGAACACACAACGGGTGGAGGGGGATATAAAAACCCCGAGGCAGTTGCGTCACTAGTGAAAAACCGGACGAGGAGCAGAGTAGAAACACGACCTCTTCGCTCGGTCGCTCTGACCGGAATGAGAGAGCAGAACCTGGCAAGCTGATTGGTACCAAATTGTCTTTTCAGATGAATCATGCTTAAATTCGGGGAACCATGATGGCCGCATTCGTGTTAGATGCTATGCCGGTAAATGCTGCCTACCAGAGTGCGTCATCGAGCCACATAGTGGCCTAACACCTGAAGTTCTAGTTTGGGGTGCGATTTCTTATCATGGTTTCTACGGTTCATTTCTTTGCTACGAATTGAGGGTAATCTCAATAACAACAGGTACGTCCGTGAAATGCTACAACACGAAGTCTTTCTCTTCCTTCAAAGATTACCTGGAGTTATCTTTCAGTAGAATAATGCGCGCCAACATGTTCCAAAGACTTGTCGAAACGTTTGTTCAGCCCAACACATGCAACTTCTCCCTTGACCTGCTTATTCGCTGCATATGTCGCCTATTGAACACGCGTAACATTCGGTTGGTCGGCGTCTGGCTCGTAATCCGCGTCCTGCAGTTTCAAAAGACGAACTTTTGTTGCGCGTACAAGTAATATGGAATTCTTTTTCACAAGCAGACATTCAAAATCTGTTTGACTCCGTGCCACGTAGTGTAGCAACACTTATTGCAGCGCGTGGTGGCTACACCAAATACTGATTTCGGACATTTAATATTGTTTTTTAATTTGAAAATTTCGTCATTTATTTGTACTAATATAATATATATTTCATATTTTCTCTAGCTTTACTATGCAATTGAAATATTATTTATAGCAACTATTAATACTTATTAATACTATGAAAACAAATATTTTATGTTTAAACTCAGTAAATTTGTCAGTGCAATATTTTTCGATTTTTGTATTTGCATTTTCATCCTTCAATCTGTCAATAAAATATTGAGTGTACTTACACACAGGCACATAAACACGCACACACACGCATATATATATATATATATATATATATATATGTGGGAGACAATAAGGGGCTAAAACTTTTGTCTTTCTTATCATTTATTTAAAACTTAACAATTATTAATTAGAGAAAAGTAGCTAATTTCTAACAGAAAGAGTTCCATGATGTATCGACGACGGGAACGCCTGCTCGCGAACCTCAGTCTCTTTCTCTCTTATCATACACAATGGTTCTCAGTTCACAATGGTAACACACGTAGTTCAGGTGAAGCATGGGTGACCTTCGCGTCACACCACTTCTAGTATAGATTAAAGCTGGTCCTTTCTCGGCCAGTCGGTTCCCCGTTGCTTTTCCTTTTTACAGCGTTGGCTGGCTCTGCGACTTCTCTCCCGTCGAGACCTCTCGCTCGATCATCTCTCTCTCCGAAAGTTTTTGTTTCGGTTTGGATCAGCTGCGCCTGCGCGCGAAGACTGCCTGCTTTTCTATCTTTGAGGGATTCAATCTGATGACGACTCCACGACCACGGATTCCATATATATATATATACATACATTTCATCCAAATAAAGTAATACAAATAATTTATATGAATGCATTGATAAATCGAAAAGACAATGAAACAATTGTCTTTAATTCAATTATATAAATGTTTCAAAATCAAATTTATTCCCGGAATTTCATGACTGTACAGTATTTTTCAACTCCTACTATTTTCTCACACTCTCTATAAATTTATTTATATATATATATATTTATCTTGTTCAAATATTCAATCGTAAATAAAATATTTTCTATTCATCCTATCAAGTACAAATAAATTTTTTAAACTTGTAGTGGATCAAACTTGATATTAATACAGTTTTTGAAATATTAATTAATTAATTTCCGGTTAATTGATTAGATTAAATTAATTACCGGTTTTCGATGCCAACTTAGATTTGTATTCGTCTCCTTTGTTGTAATATTGTGACTGTTAAAAAAAATCCCAAAGTTGGCATCGAAAACCGGTTTTTCAGCCAAACTAGCCATTGCTACAACAATGCACACACACACACACACACACATATATGTATATATATATATATTGCTTAAATTTTCTATCGTTTATGAAATAGTTACTTTCTATTCATGCATTTAAAGTAGGAATTGACTTAAAAAGAATTTTTCATATAACTAGTTTTCCTGCCGCTTGTTGTTGGGATTTTTTTTCCGTCAGTGTACTTTATTTTTCTTGAAAAACGTTTATATGTGTCTCAGATTCCGTAAAATGAGAAAATTTACACCTAAAAAATGAAAGACACATAAAAAAAAAATGACTTTTTTTCAATCTTTTCTGAAAAATATCGAATTACTATATGAGCTTTTTGAGAAACCAGAGAAAGTGTGTCAAGTTAAAATAATGGTGATGCATCATTTGTGCTAGTGTGTAACATAATAGTTACAACTTTTCACTACATAAGTTAACTATGTAATGCAGGTACATGTGTAGAGTATAGTTAGTTAAGGTTATAGGAATGAAAACATGGGGGGAAAACATATCTTCGGGAATAAAAATTACCAGGCTTCCTTTTTCCGAAAAATCTGCTACAAAAACAGTAACCCGAAACCTTCTTGTAAAAAATACTTCTGCTATTTATATAAAAGTCATGCTGAAATGTTTTTTCAAAGAATGTTTGGAATAGTGTTACGTTTTTACATTTAAATTTGTTACGTTTCTTCATTAGTTTTATATAATTTTCTCTGAAAGAAAAAATATTCAGCAATAAAGAGTGCCCCAATATTCAAAGCCAACCAATTACGGGCGAAAAGAGAAAGTAACATCAAATCTGGGAGTAATTGAAAAAAAAACTTCCAAGAACTTGATTAAGTAGTGACCAGATACCTATACCTTGAGTATGTTAAAAAATTACCCCTCTATATTCCCTATGAAATTGTTAGGTACTGAGACCATAAATTTAACAATTCTACAGTGATTTTCTGAATAGCATGATATTGCATAGCCGTTCTATTAGTAACAGTCAAAATCAGGGAAAAATCTTTGCTGGTGCTGATTAAAATTAATGTAGTCTGACTCGATTTTAGGAAATGATGCCACCTAAATTTGAACCTCTCCATAAAAAAAATGTTACATAAACTTCCAGTCAAGTTCTTCAAAATTTTATCCATTTGTTAAGATTCCAAAATGGTGCTACATTTTGTACTTCTCTATCCATAATAATTATTGCTATTTTTTTAATCAAATAATTTTATTTTTTTAAAAGAGTATGTCAAATGCTTAACACACTCAAACTATACAAAAAAACTAAAAATAAAACGGGAAACCGTTTTGTTATAATTTAATGAATTGAAAGCTCCAAAAGTATTCATAGCTACTACACGAATATTAGTTATATAAGATTTTAAAGGGGACCACTTAATAAGTCGTGAGTATCTGAATTTATTTCTTCTACTGCTTCAGCAATTGTTTTGCGCAGTTCGATTACATTTCCTATTAGTTTAAAAGAAATTAGAAGAAAAAAAACCTTCGAACATTTAATAAATTAAAGTACTACACAATGATTTCCGTTTCATTTTTTTAATATATTGCCAAGTTTTAAACTTGATTTTCATTTTTTTTTAATGTTGCTATCCTGTACCTGTTATGGATAGAAAAGAAATAGCACGTTTGAACTATCTTGGGGTCCTACCTAAATGAGTAATTCTGTCAGATAACTTGCGTAGGAGAGTTTAAAATATTTTCCTTTTTATAAAGAGGCAAAATTAGATGGCATCATTTTATCAAACCCCGACTCAAACACACTGCATTTATTTTAACAAAACTAGCAAAATGTTTCGACCTTCTTGTGATTATGTTGATAGCACTGCTACGTAAGATGACGTTATTAAAAATAATTAAAAAAATAGTGGAATTTGTGTTTACAGTACCTAATAATGTGATGGAGGATGTCAATTTTCTACAATTTCAAAAAAAAGCTGGTCGTCACTTATAAGGTTTCTTTCACGGGAAATCGTAAGATTTCTGTACTTTTTCCATTTCCAGGAATTATACTTCGTTCCCGGGATTTCTCGGGAATCACAAAGATTAGATTTATTATTAGACAAAGCATTAAATTTGGAATTTAAAGCGGTGTAAGAACATATGCTTTGTTTCATATCACTTATGCAGCAAAAAAAATTCTATAACTACATAAATGAAACTATAAAAAAGATTAGATACGTAGTAAAATTATTTAGAAAATCACCTCTTAAGAATGATATTTTACAAAAATATGTTAACGAAGAGTTTGGCTGTGAAAGGATGGTTTTTTTTATAGCAAAACACGCTGGAACATTTTATTAACAGATCTAAGATTTTTAGAAATACAGTAAGCAATTTTAAATGCCAAATGATAGCCAATGTAGAGTTTAAAATTGTGACTAAAATTGTAGAACTGTAAAAATTGGCTTAGAAAAATGATACATTCGAAATGCAACTTTGCTAACTGCAGAAGGTGTATTTTCTTTTGTTATCGGAGAATTGAACGAACAAAATTTAAAATTTGTGAAAAATATGAAATATTCTATAATCCAAAGAATTAATGACAGACTCAAAGTGAATTTAATAGGATTAATGCAATACCGGAATTTTGGGAGAGAATACGAAACAGCTGCATTTACTGTCGAAATTGTTTGGTTAAACAAGCCCAAATGATAGGGACTAGGCTTTTCTGCGAAGAAGAGGAAGCAATATCCAACTCTTTGCACTTAAAAGAAGAGAGCATGGAGATTTTGAAAGAAAAACTTCTGACGTTAGACGAAAAATTAGATCGAAAGCAGTCCACTTTAAAACAAACGTTTTACATTGTTCAACCAAAAAATGTAGTAGTTTCAACAAAATCACGAAACAAGAGATGCAGTTGTTCGACTCGACTGAAAATCCATCACATCACCAAACATTATAAAACTATGTGAGGCTTTAAAAACAATTCCTCCAAAGTTGGTTGAAGCCGAGAGAGCATTTTCTGCTGACGTTCATCACAAATCTTAGAACTAGGATGAGTGATAAAAGTATAAATTGCCTATGCTTTCTGAAATCCTATTTTAAAAATGAATAATCAATTTCTTATAATTTTTTTTGTATTTTTAGTTCGTTATATAAATAAGCATTAGTTTTGAAATGTATATGTATCCTTATTCTATATTATTATTGATTTAATTTAAAAATAACATGTTTTTAACTTTTTTGAAATGTTGATGCGTTTTCGGGAGTTCCGGGAACGACGATTACATTCCAGGGATTTCCCGTACAATCCCGGGAAAGGAAATTCGGGAAATCAAAAATTCTAGTCACTTAACCATATGAGATGAATTATTATTATTTTTTTAGGAACTGATATGTCCTCCTTTTCGATCCATGTACACTTGACTTTGAGTTTTGAGGCACCCTGTATTACGGGATTAAGGGTATGTTTTTCTTAACAATAAAACAGTATATATATGAAATCCCTTAATTGCTTCTTAATGATTAACGTGTCAAATAAACCCAACGTTCCAACTATAACAATTTTTGACACTCCCATTAATCAATAGTAATGCATCTATGTCAGTCCTCACTGTAAAAGAAATTATTTATAACACACGCGGGAGAATATTCTTTTCAAATGAACTCAGATATAAAAAATTAAAACAAGTAATATAAAAATAATTAAATTAAATTTTTCTTAATAACTTTTAATTACCTATGGTCCATCAATTCAGGATCAACGTTTTAGTAATAAGTTAACCAGCCGCCTAACGAAAATATTCTAAACTACATCAAGCTATCCACTCAGATCATGTGATTTGAGCCGCCTATAAAAACTGAGATTCCTGGAGACAACCCTCTTTTGCTTCAGTATTTGTCTGTGTCAACATGTAGCCGGCTGCAGCTTGTTTTGTGAGTGTGTATTGTGTCGTAATTGTCTTTCTTTATGTGTTCACGATGTATAATAAAACAGTTTTAATTAATCACAAAACTGCCTCATCAGTCCCATATAAATAAATATCTTTCAAGGGCCACGTCTATTGCATTAATCGGCAGGATTGTTAGCTGCGCGGGAAAGAAATTAAAAGAATCTTCGTTACCACTTGCCACGCCCTGACGAGATTACTGGAAGAACAAAGAATTAACGTTTAACATGCGGTTTTTCTCCGTTTTCCTGCTCCGTTGTACAGAAAATATTTCCGATTTGTGTTTAGTCTGAAAATCTTAATCTTCATAATCTGCAATAATATGCACCAGAAAGAAAAAAGAAAAATGTGTTTCAATTGTGAAAATCTTTGGAAAGAAACTGCCTGTTCATTTGTGCGCATTTTGTGATGTGATATATTCTCTTCAGGGTAAACAAACCAAACTTTAGCAAAGTTTGGTAGTGAAATTTTATGTCGAGGAGGCATAATATGAAAGCAGTTTCTTTAAATATACGTATATTTTATTGTTTAAATTAGTAAAGTCAATGTGCCCGTTACTGGAGCAATCAAAATAATAAGTTGAATGTTAAAAACATACTTCTCAGGAAAATAACATTACCAGACTTTGGTCAACCGATTCGAACCTTTCCTTCAACTTTCTAACATCTAATAGAACTAATCAAAACAACTAAAAAAAGCGAAGCAACAAACCAGTTGCATACCTCTAATATGTCTTCAGTCGAAGAGCTTAATCACTTCTCACATTTCGTCTGAAACCCACGATCATATCTCAACCAACTTCGGTCACCTTAATACTTACACGAGCCAAGTATAAAATATTTAAATTTGCATTGCAGTTGTTGCCAACCACAAATCACGAAACTCGCAAAAATGTCGGGTTCCAATCCATTTATTTACTTTAGATCATGGCGGGGTTGGAAAAAATTAAGGCCACCATAAGAATTCGGATCCTAAAATAAATTTCTGCGTGAATCTTTTCCAAATGTCTAACATGATGAAAAGAAATCTTCCTACAAAATTTAATGTGTTCACGAGATGTGTTTTAGGTAAATTGAAAATTTGTGAGAAGGTGCAACACCAGCAGTAAAAGAAAAAAGTTTTATATCATCAATATTTTAAAAAACAAAAATCAGTCTACAATTCATTCAACAGTTCTGTGGTTCAAATGAAAAAAAAAATCTTTCTAACCTTGAAATGTGCGAGATGTGTGTTTTGGTAAAATTAAAAGTTATGTAAAAAAGAGCCACTCAGCGATTTTTTCATCATTGATAAGTTTTTCTTTTTTACTCTTGTCATTTTAATTATTTGCTATTAACTCTAAATTGATTGCATATTTTTCCTTACTGGTTTTTAAAAATTTATCTGAAAAGGTTTAAGAGCAATATTGTAATTTATATGCCTATTGATAATTTGCAAACAAATCTAATGTGTTATGTCTAACAATCTATTTTGATCCAGAATCTTAGAATGATTTTAATTTGTTTTAGATATTTTGAAGAAATTAATGTTTTAAAATTTTCCATATAAAATGGTGTAGTATGGGGTAGTGTAACCAATATATAATTTTTTTTATTTAAAGCCTGGTTTTTTACCCCAGCAATTTTTTTTATATACACTGGTGTGCAAAAATTAAGGACGAAGTCGAAAAATTAGCATATCAGCTGAACGAAGAGGCAGAGCGGACAGAAAGACCAATCAGGAGATTAAGTGAGGTGATGTACGGTAGCACATTCACAGATATGCAGGTAGACGTAATGGGGGAGTGTCTGAGTAGTAAATCATGTTGTCGGTGTAAGATTAGTATTTCTGGCAAAGAGATTGCACACCGTATAGCAGTTAAAATCACACCGAGTTGCTGCCTCAGCGAGAAATGGCGAATAATCAATCTGTTAGACGACATCAGGATGCTTTTACCCGAGGTCGAATCATTGGGAAGTTGGAGGAAGGTCGCAGTGGGACAAGTGCGGCTGCAGAGTTCGGAATTGCTCACAGCATCGTTTCACAACTTTGGAGACAATTTAACTACAGGAACAGCTATCCGGGGGTTCAGTAGTGGTAGTCCACAAGGAACCACACCCGCAGATGACCGGTATATTGCCTTACAGGCCAGAAGAAACAGGCGGCAGACAGCGGGAGAAATCGCTAGACACACGACACAGGCGACTGGACGGCCGATATCGCGTTTTACCGTGGCCAGAAGACTGCACGGTGGTGGTCTGTTTGCACGACGCCCTGTACGGTGTATACCTCTAACGCCTGCCCATCGGAGAAGGCGTTCTCTGTGGTGGCGGGAATACCGGAATTGGAGAGACAATGAATGGGGACGAGTACTCTTTACAGATGAGAGCAGATTCAGTCTGAGTAGCGATTCTCATCGCATACTCATCTGTAGAGAGCGGGGAAGCCGCAATCATCCCTCGAACATCATTGAAAGGGACAGGTATGGAGGTGGCGGTGTTCTCGTTTGGGGAGACATCATGCTTGGTAGTCGTACAGACCTTCACATCTTCGACGCAGGTTCAGTCAACGGGACCCGTTATTGTAACGAGATTCTTCTGCCATATGTGCGTCTTTTTAGAGGCGCTATGGGTCCGCAAATCCTTTTCATGGACGACAATGCACCATGTCATCGCACAGTAGCTGCCGAACAGCTCTTAGAGAGTGAGGATATTGAACGTATGGATTGGCCGGCACGATCTTCGGATCTCAATCCCATCGAGCATGTATGGGATTTTCTAGGCAGACGCTTGGCAGTTCGTACCTTACCACCAGTAATGATTCCGGAGCTTTGATTGGCGCTGCAAGACGAATGGGAAGCAATGCCTCAACAACTCATTGACACCCTCATTCTCAGCATGGGCAGACGCTGTGAAACCGTCCTAGCAGTCAGGGGAGATCATATCCCCTACTAAAGACCAGATATTTCTTGCTGGACACCCATCACAAGGATGTTTCGGCCTTCAGTCGCATTGCGCTCCATGCTACTTTTTCAATAAAGCTTCTTTTTATCCCTCTGATTTCTCTTTTAGTAAGTGTTGCTTACATTACTCATGTCCTTACGTATTGGGGATCTTACGGTATTAAATGTGTTGATTTGGAATACTTTTGTACAAAGTTATATTGAAAAAACCGTCTCGTCCTTAATTTTTGCACACCAGTGTATAATCCTGGTCTTTTTTACCCTAGCAATTTTTCTTATGTGTCTGGTTTTACCTTAGTATTTCTTTCAGTATTATGGGTGTTTCCCCCATCGTTTATTTTTTTTATTCTTATTTGGTCCCTACCATCATTGTACTGTTTTTATGGTTATTCTTTTTTTTTAATATATGTGTAACAAATTAATTTTATTTTTCGATTGTATTTAAATTAATTGATTGGGCAGTCAACTCCACGTATATATTATTGTGAATGTTATTACAAACTTACCGTTTTGAAAACGTTTCAAGGGATCTTGGGCTTACCTTTTGAAATTTCGGGTTAAATTTATTCATTGCTACATTGTTTTGAAGATAATATGCATATATTTCATAATGATTATATTTGAATTTGATATTTAATATGAGAATTGATAAACTTTACAGTGTTTTTAAGTGTTTTAATGAATCAATACCTAACTTTTGAGAATTTTATGTTGTTACTATATATATATATATATATACTAGCTGTTACCCGCCCGCTTCGCTGGGTATTTCCTGATGTTTTATAAATTTTTACTGCTTATATATATGTATAAATTATTGATATCTAAGTCCTAGCATTAAGAATTCGATTGTATTGAAAAATATACTTAGACCTGTAACTGTCACCTCTTGATAAATAAAAAGTGCAGAACTCATCTAATTTGTATTTTCTAAAAATCTCTAAAATTGAAGTATAGAATGATGTTTGCTCTTTCGTAACCCAAAAACCAAGTGGATTCCCGCAAAACCAATTTTCGCGGTGGATTGAAAATGAACGTGCAAGCCAAATTTCAAGTCTAAATCAAACAGAAAAAAACCAAAGTTTTACTATCAATATCCCCGTAAACCCGTTGAGAGCCGTTTTCCAAAATAACCGCTCTTAGCGGATTTCAATTCAACAAAAGAAAAATGCAAACCAAATTTCATTATTATAGTCCTTGTAGCTCGAAAAAATGATTTTTTTGTGTCAATACGTCCCAGTAACCCCTGCACCCTTCCGCAGAACTTGATTTACTTAAAATACATTCTCAGTGCATCCCTATTCAACAAAAGAAACATGCTTAAACTTTCAAGTATATGGGTCTAACAATTAAAAACAGGAATTTTTTTCTGTAACTCCTCTTGACCC
>BMAO01002757.1:0-133733 GCA_019973975.1 Trichonephila clavata | reverse complement strand
CTATACTTACTCTATAAATCTATTTAACAAAATAAATGGATTTGTGTTTGATATATATAAAAAAACAAACCATTGAATTGCACTTTAATTAAAATATTCTTTACTATCTGGATTGAAATTAAAGCTTTGTCTGAAAGCTATAAAGTCAAGATATCTATCTTCATTAATTAATATATTTCCTTTTTATTATAATCTTCATTTGAAAATGTTGAAGTAATTAAATTCAGTAACATTTGCATTCAATTTTCTTGTTGGTAATAAGTGTTCCAAAGTGGTAGTAAAAATTTTCTTTCTTTCTTGTAGCAAGCTGTGACGGCAAGTTTTCCTCATTCTGAAGCACAATTATTCCTGCATAAAAAAATTCAATAATGAAGTAAATTTGACAATATCAATTAAATTGACAATTACTCGATAATTATTGCAAATTTGAATTTTTATACAGCTTTCGCAGTCAGCAATACTCATAAAAAATGAATTATTTTCAAACTATACATAGTTTATTAACTAAAAAATGAAATAAATTTTTTTAAATGTATTTAAATAATAAAAACTACAAAGCCTCATTAATTTTTAAAATAAAATTTGAGAAAACATATAGAACATGAATGTATATTTTTTGCGGCAGTTTTTGAAAAGAAAAAAAAGAGGAATATAGAATTTTGTAGAAATATTCCCAAATTTTATATTGGAAAGATAACTGCATTTTTAAGAATAACATTAAAGCTACTTTTGTATTTGTATAAATACATTTTGAAAAACCGAATGCAAAGGATGATAACATTTAATTTTGACTCTTATCACTCTTATTTTGACTCTTATTGTGAATGTGGTGTGGCGGTTACGGAAGGATGTACCATCTTCCGTCATCCTCTTCCCCTTAAAAATGTGTAGAGATATCATTTCCAATAATGAAATATCAAACAGTAAATTTTAAATTAAAACAAATGTAAAAATTGTTAATAACATTATTCAAGAAAGTAAGAGAGTTATATTTACATCGCACTATAAAGCTGTACGAACGTTATTGGTGAAGGTCCTCATAATTTTGAACCATGGTCATGTATTGAGGACGACACCTCAGCTGTCACCCGCTTCTCCTAACTTCCACACCACACCAATGGGAGGAATTGGACCCCTCGACATATTTAACGTGCATCGGCCTCCTTTGCACGGCGGGTCTTCAGTGGTACCAGACTCAAACTCATGATACGCCAGCTACGAGCGGGTGACCTTGACCATTAAGCTACCAGGGCCTAGTGGTCAAGCTGCTCATGAAAACTGGCAGTGCATACATAATTCGTTCAAAGGAATTATAGAAAAAATAACAATTGAGAGAAGTTGAAAAGTTTTATTAATATTTTATCTAAAAAGCTTCAACATTTAAAAAAAAATAAACGAAAAAAATTTGTTAATTATTTTTTATTGAAATAAATTTTGCAATTAAAAATAAGCTTTTCATTTTTTAAAATTTTATTAGCATATCTGTGTAAATCAAATATTAATTTTTAACATTAAAATAAAGAGTAGTCAAAAATAGAGTTTTTTTGAAGATATTAGAAATACTAACATATAAATAAATATGTATATAGCATTTATAAAAAAGTTTAATCGTAAAAATTTTCAAAATAACAGTATATGAAAATACACAGTATAAGTAGAAAATAGTTTTATTGAAAAAAATAAAATGTAAAAACTTAAATTATATACATATATAAATAGATTTATAGAAAGTAAACATAATATGTAATAATAAATAAAGATAAGAGAGAAAATTTTTTTAAAATTAAGTTTATTTATATATATTTAATACTATTTTAATAAATTTCAGCAATTTTTATTTCATGTTTAAATATAACGAGATCTCTTTACTTTTTAAAAAATACCAATTGTTTCAAAAGAAAATTAGAAATTTTATTTAAAAAAAAAGAATTGTATGTGTAATGGAACTGTTTTTGAGCGCTTAATATACAAAAAAAAAGTTTCTTATATCTTAATCTTTTCAACTAAAATCAAAATATTGTTCAAAAACTAGTTCAAAATTTCTACCCTGAAATAAGCCCAAAACAAATTTTACAAATTCATTTTTTTAATGCATTCTATTTAAAAGTTGTAATTGTATTTCAAACTCCTTTTTTTGTGGTGGAAGCCCACGATTTCTAACTCCTTTACTCTAACTTAGTGACGCAGTCAGACGTAAGAAACTCCAACAGACAGGCAGCCACATTTGAATGATACTCGCGCTGCTTGGCGTTTTTGGCGTATTCTGAAGCTTGAAAAAGCCCCTGTTTCTGAAGACATCCCAAAAAAGGTATCGTTTACCTTATGCTTTGTTTCTGAATCTCGGGATAAGCTTGGTCTAAATTTCGATTATATTCTAGCGTAAATATTGCCACACTTAAAAAGGAGAGTTCTTTGTATGATGCAAAAATGACTTAATGAAACAAGAAATAAAAAACTGATACATTCCGCGTCCTAAGTCAAAGACACAAAACAACTATTACTAACACAGACTAAAAGAAAGTGTGTAGCCTTAAAATATGTATTTATGGGCGCACCTACATAATGTGCAAAGTCACTTTTATTCAAGTCTGTTTCTTTTTTCATCTTCTGACTCCTTTTCTTTACATAGAGTATCCTTATTAGCTGAAGTGTCCGAAATTATGTTTTTTCTTGTGAATTAATTTTTCACTTCCATGATTTGTTCGTCAGGTTCCCTGGCATTACAGATAGTTTATCTGTTAACAGATAAATTGTCCTGGTTAGTTTTATCTGTTAGAAATTTAGGTTTAAAAAAACCCATTAAAGAAAAGTATCTCTCGTCGCGGGGATTACAGCCCATCAAACCAAATGTTTTTTTTTATTTGGTTATTGAATCAGAGATATCTAATAAGCGTATTAAAATTTTGATTTTGAATGACGTCAGATTGGCAGTTAGAAAATCGCTTAAAAGGTGGATTTTAAAAAATTTAAAGCTAATTTTGAAAAAAATCTACATAAATGGTGTCAATTAGGCTTTGGGCCCCCGCAGTGTAGGGTTTATATGTTACGCCACTGCTTGAAGATTCTCACTGGCGTAGCTTGTCTTGAATGGGCCCTGTATCGAAATTCCGAGAAACCTTCTGTATCGGGGGCTTGGATTTTCCTCCGCCAAATCCTTTCTAGCCAAAGGTCGATCACAAAGTAAAACATTGCATTCCTGATATATTCAGCTATTTTTTTAACGTTGATGCCTTCTGAAAATATTATCAGTATAGTTTCAGCAGCAATTTCAACGATTTCTTGAATTCACATTTTAAAGTTTTTTTTTATCTCAAAATCAGATAAAAATTGTGCATATGTCCACGAAGCTATATTTAAAGGGTTTTTTTTTTCAGAGCAAAGAATTATTAGCATTCAAATATGAAGATAAATTATGGTCATGTTTATAAAGTAAAGGTAATGCCAGCTTCAGCAAATAAAGGTTCAGGAACAAAACACATGTTACATATTTATAAAGCCCATTTATAAAAAGATAAAGAACAACAACAACAACAAAAAAGATGGTGTATGTATAATACCTTTGACAAAAATCACGATTTGCTCCCTGAAGCAATTATAAAAAAATTACCTATACAAAAACTTAATATTACAATATTTGTATGATGGTTAATACATTGTATGTCCCCCCATGCAATGAAATACAGTCCATACAACGCCTAGACGAGCAGAGTACCAAATTATTAAGGTAACTGGGACATGACAACGCTTCATATTTTGCATTTTTTTTTATTTTACTTTTAAAAAATCGAGGGCACTTTGCTGCATCCGTAGATGCATTATTTATGAGAATTAGATAAATAGAACGCTAGAAAATTGAATTTTAAAATTGAAAGCAAATGTGATGTAACAATGATTCAGATACACTTTCTTCAAAAATCCTTTTTTTTTTATAATATGTATTGCAAAATACTAATTTTTCTATACGAATAATGTAATTCTTCTGTATTTTATGCTCAAATTTAATAAAAATTCTACATTTTTTGTGCAAAAATTAAGGAAAATTCAAATGATTAGTCACACAATTTTGTTTTTTAAATATTAATTATGTTTACTTTTGCATCTATAAATACTCAGTGTAGTTCTTAAAGTATAAATCAAGTGAATATAGTACAAAGTGGATCTTGAGAATTATCCTAAATTAATTACATAGTTTGTAAAAAAAACATTTCATTTTTCCTAAATGTGCTTATTTTTAACATTAGAATACTCATACTATATGAGTACTATATATTTATAACTGTTTTTTTTTTTACTTATAAATAATATTCACAAGTGTGAATACAAAACAGTTTTTGTTATAATATTTAAAAACAGAGTTCCATTTAAACTAGATATCAAATTTACTCTTTAAGTTCATCAAAGGCATTTTCTTTGTGTATTTTTTTATAACAATAAAAATGTGTGTAAGGAATTTTGTAATATCCTGTGATGATGATATTCAAAGTGAAGTAGAAATACTAAAACTTATAGACGTAACACTTTGGTATTTTAAATGGAAGAAGATGTGAATCGTTGATAACACATATTAAGGAAGTAGGGAAAAAGTAATTAAAAAGACTTTTAAAGAATCTAGAATTTTAAACTTACAATTTAAAAACTGAGAAATGATGCAAAATAATCTAATTAACAACGATATGACTTTATATTGTATTAAAATATATTTTGCAAATCATAGACGAAAATATCTTCATTTGCAATTTTCTCGAGACGCTTTTTTGGGGGATTTCGGTACACTATCCTCAAAATCAACTTTACCTATAGTGCTGATACTTTGCATAATAAAAGATTCGCAAATTTTTAATAAAGTGAATGAATTCGTTTTCAAATAAACAATCACAAATTTCAGATATAGCACAATCTCTGCATGAAATTTAAAGGGAATGTGAATCACTAAGTTTAAAATTTTTAAAAATTTATTAATTTGAATTTTATTTCATTTATTCTATGGATAGTTATGTTTGCAAACACTCTGGAAAATTTTAAAACAACATATGCAGTGGATTTTATGTAAAGTGTACCTAAAGGTAAAAACATGCCTCGAAAAAAAAAAAATAGTTATTTGTTATTTATTGCTTATACAAATTTATTTATGATTTGAAATGGAATTTTTTTTTACATTAACAGGCACATAAATATACACATAATTCAACGCAAAAATTTTACTTCCATTGCTTTTAATTTAAGTAAGTAAGAACAGTTTAAATTTGGTGTAAAAAAGGTTCTTTTTCCTTGTCGCAGACGTCCCAGTTATCTTACGTGGATCTAGGAAAGGATAACTCTTCTCAGCAAGCAACACTCACAGGAAGAAGGTAGTTGACGGGCTGCAACTCGTCGATCAAGCATATCCTACACGTGCTCTATCGGATTCAAGTAAGATGAAAATACTGGTTATTCCATATAGGTGATATCCTCAGATTGAAAACATTTGTTTACGATGTTAGCTCGATGAGGTCAGGCGTTGTCATCGATAAACACAAATTCTGGGTTCATGGCACCCTTAAACAAAACTACTTGTTGTTTCAAAATGTTGTTCCGATAAATTTGAACCTGCCATGGCTTCGAAATAAGCACTCATATCTGTTCTAAAACCCAGACCCCTGCAAACGAGCGATCCTGTCCCTCCGTAACGTTGACGTTCATTGCTGTTCTCTTGGTGGTAGTGGGTTCCTGGTGTTCTCCATATGAAATACCGATGTGAAGCAGACTGCAAACTAAACCTCTACTCATTGGAAAACATCACACAAGCTCACTGTGAATGATATCTATATTGCATGTTTTCTAGTCCAGGCTAACCACTGGTGACAGTGGCCATGAGCAGAACACATCTAAAAAGCCTGTGAGCATATAGACCAATATGTTCCAAAGGTCTATGAAAGGTTTGCCTTGAAACTGTTTTACCCATAGTTGCAGATAGCTTACAAGACAGATCAGATGCTGCACTCCGTCTGCTACTTTTGGTAGTTAGTAACCAAATGTAGTCTTCATCTAACGTTGTAATTTGGGGACGGCCAGTACTAATGTCTACTGACATTCCTGTCATCTTGAAATCATTGTCATAGTCTAGAAAGGACACTGGGTAGTTCCAATTCCTCTGATACTTCCATCTCTGTACTATCACATTCCAAGCGGCCAATAATTTCACCACGTAAAAAAAATTATCCGCATGCTTTCTCTGTGTCATAACTATTCGGTTATGGCTTTGAATGGCTTACAGAACGATTGCGAGCAATTTTACTTATTTGCCCCATTCCTTATATTCCCCTCTCTTATGCTCTAGTCATTGTGATACACTATTAACGTCATCTGATGGTTTCCTGTAATTTGCCAATTCTTAAAGATCTGCGGGATAATTCTACAGGTGAAATTTCTACTCTAGAGTTTGATTTCCGTATGATCCTGAAATATATTTAATTTATGTACATGAATGCATATTATTTTTACAAATACAAGACATAAATACCAAATTATACCTAGTTTTAATTTTTTGCCAGTACTAAGGGCAATAATTATTTTCAATTATAAAAAAATCAAATTTTTGTATAATCAATGAAGAATGTCTAGTCAACATACAGCAAATTCTAATAAAAAAATTTCATATATTTAACTATCCTAAAGCTATTATTTGTTTTATCTCCCTCATTAACTTAATTTCTAAAGGAGATAATCACTCATATTTTTCGAAATTATCAAGTACTTCACCTAATTTTACTTCATTATATTTATTCAGAGCTGCTTCGTTATACACAACACAGATTATTTCATACTGGATTTTTTAGTATAATGGTTAAAAGATATAATTTGGAAGTGAATATATACTTACAAAACAGTATTTTATTTCACATTTTTCTCTTTTCTTCATTTATAGTTTTTCGAAAAAATAGTGTTTTACAAGCAAAAAATTATTGATATTGTATAAGTTAGTGAATAGTATAAGAAAATTCATTTCTGCACCAGGTAAGAACTGGGGGGGAGGGTCACAATCATAAAACTGGTAAAGAAAAGCTAGTTCTTTTTTTCTTTTTCAGGGGGGGGGGAGGAGGGTAAAACAGCAGTGAATCTTGTCTATGGAAGAGTTCTTATTTCTGGACAAAGATCAGTGGTCAAACTTTTTCGGCTCATGTAACCCTTAGAACTGTAAGATGTTTTACGCAGTGTTGGATAAAATGACATGGAGACCCCCTAGGCAGACCAGTTCTCGGGCCCTGTAGTCTAATAATCTTATTACACTACATTTTAGCAATATATTTCATTGCACAAATAAAGTAACAAATAATCAGCAAATTAAAAAAAATATGTAACTAAACAATAATTATTTGTTAGAATCTGCAATAAAAACTAATTCTTGCAGCAAAAAAAATAGCTAAATATTTGGTTTTTATTTCATTTTTGGGACCCCTAAAAAGAGTGGGGCCCATAGGCAATCACCTACTCCAACTAATGAGTAATTCGACACTGGTTTTCGGGGAATCCCATTCCCCACTTAGAATATATCTTAAAATAATATTTAAAGTATATATATAGATATATATTTTTGATGTTATATGAAAAGACTCTTAGAAATTTTATTTCTTATTAAAAAATTTTATGATGTTTTGTTAATGTTATTTATTCATTGTTAATATTATTTTATGATCCAAATGCCACCTGCGCATGCATTATATCTAGTAACTGAGATATGTGTTCTCAATTTTTACACAAACTGTCGGCCTTATGAAATTATGTGTAGTAGCATTTCATATTCCGCGTTTAATTCGTTTTTATATTTTGTTTTTGTAGGCACTCACGTTGAGAAATATTTTTAACTTACTGAATACATTTTTGGGAATGGCATTAAAATGTTCACAGCTATGTGAGAAATTCTGCGTATTTTGCAAGAATTTGCAACCTAAAATTTTGGTGTTCTAGCTTAAATTTAAATTTTAGCATTGAATCTCTGTTGATATGTCGATAAATTTTTCCATCTTCTTCATTATAGGTGACCCCCCCCCCCAATGTAAAAGTTTTCAAAACATTATACTAACTAGTATAAAATTACTTTGTGGAACTCGGGATGGCAAACAATAGTATATTCACAATCTAATAGATAAAGAAAAAAAGTTTGAAATTCATTTATTATAATACAATAAAAGCTTAAAAAGTTTTTCCACAACAAAGTTAAGTTATGTATAAATAAAATTTTTAATTTTAATGTATGAGATCATCTTTAGATAATTGTAGTTATACGAATTTCATGAGAACTCGAATCCGTTTTGCATACACATTTATAGTTTTCTTTTCGATTTTGCCAACTGGGCTAGCCACAAAGGGTGCCCCGTCTCGTTCTCGACTCAGCCTTAACAAGGTCACGATTCAAATAATTTCAAAGGTCAAAATTTTTTTCCGGTTATATTTTCAGAAAAATTAGGAATTTCGAGCGATATGTCAACTGGCTACATGTGATTACCACCGTCCATGTACAGGTCTAAGCCAGTCACCATATACCATGATGATTCATTCAGTCAAAAGGCAGCACAGTCCATCCAGTCGGTTTGTGCACGCTATACACATTTATTAGCTTCGTGTTATTGTTTATATGAGTTTTTGTCAATGCATGCCATACACTGGTGTGCAAAAATTAAGGACGAGACGGTTTTTTTAATATAACTTTGTACAAAAGCATTCCAAATCAACACATTTAATACCGTAAGATCCCCAATACGTAAGGACATGAGTAATGTAAGCAACACTTACTAAAAGAGAAATCAGAGGGATAAAAAGAAGCTTTATTGAAAAAGTAGCATGGAGCGCAATGCGACTGAAGGCCGAAACATCCCTGTGATGGGTGTCCAGCAAGAAATATCCGGTCTTTAGTAGGGGATATGATCTCCCCTGACTGCTAGGCAGGTTTCACAGCGTCTGCCCATGCTGAGAATGAGGGTGTCAATGAGTTGTTGAGGCATTGCTGCCCATTCGTCTTGCAGCGCCAATCGAAGCTCCGGAATCGTTACTGGTGGTAAGGTACGAGCTGCCAAGCGTCTGCCTAGAAAATCCCATACATGCTCGATGGGATTGAGATCCGGAGATCGTGCCGGCCAATCCATACGTTCAATATCCTCACTCTCTAAGAGCTGTTCGGCAGCTACTGTGCGATGACATGGTGCATTGTCGTCCATGAAAAGGAACTGCGGATCCATAGCGCCTCTAAGAAGACGCACATATGGAAGAAGAATCTCGTTACAATAACGGGTCCCGTTGACTGAACCTGCGTCGAAGATGTGAAGGTCTGTACGACTCCAAGCATGATGCATCTCCAAACGAGAACACCGCCACCTCCATACCTGTCCCTTTCAATGATGTTCGAGGGATGATTGTGGCTTCCCCGCTCTCTCCAGATGAGTATGCGATGAGAATCGCTACTCAGACTGAATCTGCTCTCATCTGTAAAGAGTACTCGTCCTCATTCATTGTCTCTCCAATTCCGGTGTTCCCGGCACCACAGAGAACGCCTTCTCCGATGGGCAGGCGTTAGAGGTACACACCGTACAGGGCGTCGTGCAAACAGACCACCACCGCGCAGTCTTCTGGCCACGGTAAAACGCGATATCGGTCGTCCAGTCGCCTGTGTCGTGTGTCTAGCGATTTCTCCCGCTGTCTGCCGCCTGTTTCTTCTGGCCTGTAAGGCAATATACCGGTCATCTGCGGGTGTGGTTCCTCGTGGACGACCACTACTGAACCCCCGGATAGCTGTTCCTGTAGTTTGAAATTGTCTCCAAAGTCGTGAAACGATGCTGTGAGCAATTCCGAACTCTGCAGCCACACTTGTCACACTGCGACCTTCCTTCAACTTCCCAATGATTCGACCTCGGGTAAAAGCATCCAGATGTTGTCTAACAGATTGATTATTCGCCATTTCTCGCTGAGGCAGCAACTCGGTGTGATTTTAACTGCTATACGGTGTGCAATCTCTTTGCCAGAAATACTAATCTTACACCGACAACATGCTTTACTACTCAGACACTCCCCCATTACGTCTACCTGCATATCTGCTCATGTGCTACCGTACATCACCTCACTTAATCTCCTGATTGGTCTTTCTGTCCGCTTTGCCTCTTCGTTCAGCTGATATGCTGATTTTTCGACTTCGTCCTTAATTTTTGCACACCAGTGTATATTGTCTCTTTTAAGGGAATTAGGTGATGCCTACATTTGCGTAGGGGCCCAGTACCTCAAGAAGTCTTAAGACGTCCATGCTCGTAACTAATCTTCTTCATTTTGGCCCAGTAAAAAGATAAAAGCTGTAGAAATATCTTATACGAAGTAAAAATAGACGTGAATACTAAGTATTATGTAGAATTTTCCCCCGGAATGTAGATTCCTGCACATAGGTCTGTACTGCAGAAATCTGTCCATGAATTGTAGTTTTTCAATGTATAAAAGAATGTAGAACATGAAAAGGTCTGATTTTAAAGCATTAAAAAACTAAACTTTATAAAAAGACAGGCTTTTTATGAATGGAATAAATTGATTTAAAAAAATACCAAATTTTATTAATTTTTTAAATTTTGAATGAATTTTATGAAGTTTACGAATAATTTGATTTCATATAATTATTCCACTCAACAAATGGTTAGAAATTTGTATTGCTTTTAATATAGCAGTTATAAATCAAATAATAAATAGAATGTTTTTCAATATAAGGAATTTACTTAATCAAACCAATACTTAAATTTAGCCTGAATACATTCATTAATATTTCATCCTTCAGAAAATGATACAGGCAAAATGTAGATTTTTCCTCCAAGATGGTATGTACAATATTTGTAGAGAAAGCTTATTTCTTAACTTGCTTTTAAATTAGTATTAATGATACATAATTCAGTCTTGTATTTCTTAATACAAATACTCTCATAACTGCGGTGCCGTAGGGACTGGGTTCGAATCCCGGAGAAGGCATGGATGTTTGTGTTGTAATCCTTTCTTCTGTCTGTATTGTATGCCCCCCCCCCCCGTGTTATACATTGCGTGATGCACGGAGTTTATAAACGTTAAAAAAAATACTCTCAAAGAAAGAAAATTTTAGATATACGAATATGTTCTTTTTTTCATATTTTATATTAAAATGACACCTTTAAATCAAATAAAGCTTTTTGTTTCACTGAGAACGCGGGATGACTACGCTCCATCGTGAAATACCCAGTATGACTGGCGGGTAAAGACTAGTTAAGTTATAAGACAGAAATGTACCAGTTGATCCAGGCTTTAGATGAGTGCTCCGCAACCGGTGTGCCGCGGCACACTGGTGTGTCATGAGCCAGATACAGGTGTGCCGCGGTCAAATACATTGTATTTGGCATTTTACAATTTTTCATCATGTATTTAATACACAATGACAATTTTTTTTCCATAATAATGTCTATTTTTCTAAATATACTATAGAATAATTATTACAACTAAATAATTATTCAATGGTCCCCTGGTGAGAACAGTTGAAAACTGCATAGTGTGTTGTGTAAACACAAAGGCCCACCAAATTAATCATAGATAAAGCAAAATGACCGTTATGCGCGTCGTTGAAGACTCATGCGCAAGTGTTATTTGCATTTGCGCGTGGTACATCACGTTCACTCGTATGTCATTGTTGTCACTATTTTACAACACAAAGTTAAATAAACACGTTCCTACCACTAACGATAATTATTATTAATTATCTTACTGAATTATGTATGGTTAACGTTCTTCGTATAAAAATTTTTAAGTTTTATACCCCTTTAAATATGGATAAATTTTTACGTCGGAAAGATTCGTCTTCACGTACAGATGATGAAGAACCCAGCATAAGTGAAGTGTTACAAAAAACCTAAAGAAGGTAGTGAAAAGAAAGTACGACGAAGACTACATTAAATATGGATTCTCGTGGTGTGGTGACGAAACGGCACCAAGACCACAGTGCATCATTTGCGGCGATTAGCTATCAAACGAGTCAATGGTACCCAGTAAATTAAAGCGGCATCTATATTCAAGCCATCCTAGCTGCGCCAACAAAGACAAACAATATTTTAAGAGGTGCTTAGAACAAAATAAAAAACAGAAGAAATTTATGAAATCGGCCGTAACAGTTTCTGAAAAGGCATTAGAAGATAGCTATCATGTTGCAAAATTAATTGCACGTCAGAAGAAGCCACATACTGTCGGCGAAACACTTATTAAACCAGCATGCATGGAAATTATTAGACTTATGCTTGGGCCCAATGAAGTTAAGGAAGCGAATAAAGTTTCGTTGTCTGCTGATACTGTTAAGAGACGTATTCACGATATGTCAAGCGATATTTTAGGAACACTGATTAAAAAACTGTTATCGGCTGAAAAATTTGCGCTTCAGATCGATGAAACAACTGATATTAAAAATAAAGCACAGCTGATAGCTATTGTACGTTTCGTTGACGAGGATTTTATTAAAGAACATTATTTATTTTGTAAGGAGGTTTCAGAGAGAACTACCGGTGAAGAAATTTTTCGAGTAACCGATGATTTCTTCAAAATATGTAATATTCAATGAAACAACTGCATTGCTGTTTGCACGGATGGCGCTGTGGCAATGACGGGTAGTAAAAAAAGGTTTTGTCTCTTGTGTAAAACAAAAAAATCCGACGGTACAATTTACACACTGCTGCATACATCGAGAAGCATTGATGGTCAAGAATTTGCCGGAAGAACTTTTGAACACGATGAATGAATGCATTAAAATCATAAACTTAATTAAATCAAGAGCCACATAAATTCGCGAATTTTTGGATTACTTTGTGCAGAAATGGGAGCCGAATATGTATCCTTATTATTTTATACAGAAATTCGTTGGCTATCCCGAGGCAAAGTTTTGGCTAGATTATTTGAGCTTCGTCACGAGGTGCGTGAATTTCTTTTAACACAGAATATGCTCGAAATAGGCCAGCACCTCGATGATGATTTCTGGATAGCCAAACTTGCATACATGGCTGATATATTCGAGCATTTGAATGAACTTAATAAAAAAAATGCAAGGTCGAAATGAGAATATTTTGACGTGCTCTGATAAATTACAAGGATTTATTAAAAAACTCGAACTTTGGCAGAAAGAGTTGCAAAAAGGATGTTTGGAAATGTACCAAAGGACCAATCATATTACAATTGAAAACAAACAATTAATTGTAGATCTGGCCCAACAACATTTAAGTATGCTTCAGCAGAAATTTGATCAATATTTTTATTCCATTAATACGGAACAATACGATTGGATTCGAAATCCTTTTGCAACCAATGCAATAAATTCTACGGAAGCACTGCCTCTACAAATTCGAGAGGAATTTACAGATTTAAATAATGACATGACTTTAAAATTATACTTCTCCGAAGTTCCATTAGATGTTTTCTGGATTTACGTTAAAAAAGAATATCCTCACATTTCCTACAAAGCAATCTTAACATTACTTCCATTTTCGACGACATATTTATGTGAGCAAAGTTTTTCAACTCTTGTATTAATTAAAAATTATAAGCGGTCATACTTAAAAGATCTTGACCAAGAACTTCGGGTTGCGTTGTCAAATATTGAGCCGAATATAAAACTTTTGTGTTCATTGAAACAAGCGCAGGTATCACAATAATTATTATGATTGCGTAGAAATAAATATGTTATGGTTTTATGTATGTATACTTTTCAAATAGAAAACAAACATTTATTGTAAAATTTGTGTATCAATTAATACCTATATACTTTAGCTTTTGGAGTGCCGCGGAATTCTAGAAAGAATTTTGGTGCGTCGTAGGTGAGAAAAGGTTGCGGAGCACTGCTTTAGATTACTATTATATTTACTTTATAGAAATGATTTTCAAAATTTATTTTTTTGAATTATCGATTTCTGCATGCACAGCCTATTTATTAAAGACGATATTTCTGTAAATGAACTAAGTGACTGGTTCCAAATCTCACACACTATGAATTTTAACTTCGATGGACCTCGCAATTATGAGCTGCCGCTCAGTAACAAGGATGATACCAGAGCTCATTGCATACTTTTCCTAACTTCCACATTACACTGAGTAAAAAATTTGAAAATCACTTTCGTTATAAAAAAATCATACTTCAATATTTGATATGAAGGATATTCAATGAAATGAAGACTCGAAACCGTGGCTCAATTGAATGAGTGAGTGAGAGTTATATTCATATCGCACTATAAAGCAACACGAGGGCTATTGGCAACCGGGATGTTGACGATTTAGCCCAACAGTTGGAGACAATTTTGTTCGAAATTCTTCAGGACATCATCCGGGAACTTCATTAGTCTATGCCATGCCGGATGACAGCTTGCATGCAGGCTAGAAGTGAACCGACGCCTTATTGACTTCTTTTTGTAACGGTCAAACTCTAAAATAATCATTCAAAAACTTTAATCGTTACTTTAAGGTACGTGAAGTTAGTGGAAAGCAGTTGAGAGCTCTAGTCGAGTTACTCGACGATTAATAGCTAAATGATTAAAGATTGCTTATTGACGATTGAGTCAATGCGTTAGATTTGAATAATGCCAACTAGGTGGCGTATTTGGTTTGTCGCTGGCCTTCTGCACCCAAGGTTGCGGGCTCGACCCCGGCCCAAGTCGGTGAATTTTCATGATGCAGAAAATCGACAGCAGCCATGTCGTATGATTATGCAGCATGTAAAAAATCTCTTGAAGTGCACGTTTGGCTAAGGTGCTCTCTGCAAAATGAAATTCCTACGTTCAATTTCGCATCGTCAGAGCTCAGGTGCCTCCATCTGGGGAGGAAACTGGGCGTCAAAATTACTTGCGGCAATTCGTGTCGCCTATACGGTACCGCACTAAAAAGTGATTCCAGCTCCTGGGGAATGAACTAGGTCTGCAAAGGTAAAAAAGCACCAAAACGGAGCCCCATTAGAAGAATTGAATAATAACGACCGGAGGTCGAATAACTAAGAACGGAATTACGGTAATTTAGACAGTAGACATCCAAAGTGTGCAACGAGTAAGTTAATTGAATTATAATCAAATATTGAATATCTTTTCTGCCCTGCTTTTGCTCTTATACTTAGTAAAAGTGTGCATTTCCTACCCTGGGTTGTTCATTTAAGTAAGAGAATAAATTAGAATTGTTCTGTTTATGGTGGATCTTTCTTCTAACTTCAAACACCAATAAACTCAACAGAGCGTTTCTTACAAGTATATAAATTATTTTTATATGTAAGAGCTGTCCTAAGAGAGAGTCAGTAATGTTTATAATACTGCGGCATCCATATTTTTCAATTCCAATATCTGTTAGTTTTCTAAACCTTTTTAAGCGGTTGATACAATAAAATATTCTAAATCCATGTAAAAATTTGAAGAAATTTCAAAGAGGAAACAGCCATACTGAAAATATATAAAAATAAATCTCAAGCTTCACGAATTTAAAAAAAAAATATTGAGTACATTTATTAATAAAATGTTAAAATTTTAACAAAACAACTTGAGATAAATTTACAGTTAATTAAAATTCTTTCATTTAAAAAATCAATGTTTTTTTCTCTAATGAACTTTTGACTGGTTATGTTTTATTTTCTGTCTAGTCAGTGATTCAGGTAACATTTCAATTTATAGTGTCTTTTGCAGGAATCCTGCCTTTCTTCTAATCGCGAATTTTCTACTTTTCTGTTGAGAATTTTAGTTTTATGATACGCGACAGTTATTTCAGTCAATATATAGAGTAGAAGATAAATTTTCTCATGCTATTCACTGACACTCCCAAATATTTTCAATGTTTGTTTCGATGCTTTTAAATCGCTGTACTTTTTCTAATTTTTATTTCTTGAAAACCATAAGTTAAAAATAATAGCCTTAAAATGCCATACTGTAGTCATATTTACTTCAAAATTAATAATTAATTGATATTTAAAAACGCAGGAAAAAACAAGTGATGCAATACAGTAAAGTAACTGTGGATAGATAATTGAACAAAATTCAATAAGGTGTTTAATCATTTTGAAGAATACGAACGAGGATCTTTAGTAATTAAATGAGGGTTTAGAGATAAAAAATTTTAAGTGCAAAGTTTCTGTCTAATAAACTTCTCAATTTACTTCACCGTACAAATAAAATGCATTAAAGAAAACATTAAATTGAAGGAGAGAGCAGGAATGCGCTCAGATAGACATCCTTCAATTTTTTTAGCATGTTAACTTTTTCATAATTACAAGAATAATTATTTTCTTTCTAACTATCAAAATAAACAAAAATATTCATGATATGATATTTATTTTTTACATTTATAGAAAGCATATAAGTTACCTTCGCCTTTAAATGGTTATAATGCATCACTGCGCAGAAAAAAAGAAAACGACAACTCCATATTGGGATTGTATTGTAGTGTGGAAGTTAGGGGGGGGGGGAGGGAATGAAAAACCGTCTTCAATATTGGACTCTTCATAAAAGTGTGCAATAACATTTCCGATCATTAAACATAGATTGAATTACTATACATTCGAAACAAATCTAAAAATGTAAATAAAATTATTCAAGAAAACAGTAAACTATATGATTAAACATATTATTTTTTTTTATTATATTGAAATAAAAAAAATAGACTATTAAAGAGGAATAATGAGTAAATGTTAAAAATATTTTATTCCTTCCTATAAAAATTTTCATTTAAAAATCAACAACTTTATAAAAATTGACAATACAAATAAAATTCTTTTCGAAGGAAATTATTGAAAAAATTAAAAATGAGAATATAAAGAATGTGATATAAATATACCCCCTCCCATACTCTCTTAAAAAAATTTTTTTTCGTGAAGCTGCAATAAATTTATTGCGCACTATCACAGCAATGCCAACTTTCAAGATAACTCGTCAAGTTGGCAATACGCTGAATTGTAAGCTATGTGCTCCGTTTCATATTATGTCGCAAATAGTACATAATTGCAAGCTCTTGCAGAAAAATATCGAAACGATTACCTGGACTGGAATTGTTGCGTCATAAGAAAGGTGTTGTCTCACACGAAGACTTATTAACAATCAACACGGAGCTAAATACTCAACTTTCTAGGAAGCTGTAGGTTTGTCAAAATCTGAGAACTATCAATGAAGTGTTGAAAGATGTAGCTTTATTGATGAATTTAACTGAAGAACACCAAGAAAGAATTTTGCGAAAAAAGAAATAGAACTACAAAATGTATGCAAATTACAGTTTTACAATTTGAGCGAAAATGAACAGTTGAAAAAATCTGTACAATGAGGGTTGTTCCCCGTTAGGTGGAAACCTGTCCTAGTCCCCCCCCCCCTTAACAAAAAAAAAAAAAAAAAAAGCGAAACTAGTAAGAATTTTTCAAAAAACATTTCCTTCGTGTATTTGAGTACATCAAATATAAATTATTTTCAAAAAAATTATTATCTAAATGAAAGAAAACAGTCATTGCCTATAATTAATAATTAAAAAGCAGAGAAATTCGTATTTTAAAAAAAGAATTCTGTATGGAAAGCAGTGCCAATTTTAGCTCATTTTGGGCCCTGGGCGCAGATCTACAGGCCTCGTTGGCACAAGAGGATAGAAATTTATAATCAGAAAATGTGGTTTAGTTCAGCTTTTCCGTGCCCCTGCTCCAATGGATAAACTAGCATTGATGGAAGGGAATTATCCTTTTTTCAACCTTTCTAAATGAAATCTCGTTTTTCACAGAAATTTTCAGTTTAAGAAGTGTAATACATCAAATTATTTTGAAAATTTGATAACCTTTTCCTGCTTTTTTTGTCATTAATGATTAGGTTTGAAATGCTAGTGACTCATTTTAAAGTTATCTCTATTTAATATTGTCGAGGGGAAAAAAACTGAATCACAAATTTTACATCTCTAAAAGAAAAAATACATCAACATTATTGTAACTGATGAAAAGAAAAATGCATTTATAGTCACATCAATCTCTTCTTCTTAATGGAAACGAGGTCCATATAAGTTCTTTTTTATATAAAAAAATAACCAAAAGACATATAGCTAGATCCGGAGATAAGGTGGATGTTCTATCCCTTTAATTTGTTTTTGCTTAAGAAACTCAACTGTTAATTCAGCAGCAAGGGAAGACGCATTGCTATAGTGAAGCATTAGTCCCTTAACATTAATTTCTTGGAGAATTTCTGGAAGACATCTAGTGATATACCAGTTTGCTGTTACTGTCCTTCCAACTTGATGGCTTTGATCAATCCCGTACTTCTGAAGAAAACTGCATACATTACTTTTTTCATTGCTAGTTGTCTTTTCACCATGGGATCATCTTCAAAGCTCCATACTTTGCTTTCTTGATGGGTTGGAACATATAAAAAAAAAAAAACGGTATGTACGTTTCATCAGCCATTACAATTTTAGAAATAATGTGGTAGCCACCATCTTTTAGGAATTTAAGGGTTTTTTCACTGATTCTGACATGCTCCTTTTTTCAAATCTAATTCTTTATGAATAATTTTAAGGATGGCTGTGGATGCAATGTTAAGTTCCTTCTGTAGATTTGGTAGATACAGCGATTATCATCCATTAAAATTTATTGTATGACAGACACTTTATCTGGGATTACTTCTGACCGAAGCCTTCCTGTGTGTTCTTCCCCCTGAAGAGAATTACGACCTCTGCAAATTTCTTTAAACCCTCTGAATAAAGTAGCAGGATATGGAGATTCATTGACAAATGCTAATCGCAGCCAATGAACACATTCCTTTTGATTTAATCAGGTTTTAAAATCATAGCACAATAATATTCTTGCATCACCAACTCCATTTTTTCTTCCATCTAAAATTTATTCTGTGCTAAACAACTTGAAGTAAATCAATGCAAAATCGTATGCTGTGTAAAAATACTTTGTATTTCCAAATTAAACCATAAACTTTTTTTTGTAACTTCTTGTCTACACGTATCTCAAAAATTTCAGAGTTACCTTCGTATAAACATGAAGTTCTTACATTATTATTTGTCATTGGTTTTATTTGCATCGAGCCAAATAAATAAAAATATCTTTGATAGTTTTTAGTTTCAGAAGGATTGGAAAATGTTACTTTGTGTAAGCTTTAAATAATAATATAAAAAAAAATATTTACTAGAGATTTAATGCCTTGGATAATATTAATCTTCAGGTTAAATATATATCATTAATATCATATGCAAAATTTAGTAAACTTTTGTGATTATTAAAAACCAACATTTTTTGTCAGTTTTGATTTTTTTTATATTAATGAATAACAAATGGATTAAATCCAATAGAAATCCTAAATTACAATTTAAAAAACATTTACAGTTATTTCCTGAAATTACAGAATTGAAAAATAAAATACCAGATTCATTTTCAAAAATATACTTTTTATTACAACACTTAATAAATTAGACATTGAATATAAATATTTCAATGATTAGTTTGAATATACAGACTAAAATACATAGCATGTAAGGAAAGGGTTTCTCTTTAAAAAATGAATTTATCAACATGTAATAATTTCATTTTTTTATAATCATAATGTTTTAATATTCACATTTAACAAATATAAATTACAACGAACTCTACGGCAAAAAAATATTTATATATATTATAAAAAAATCTCAGCATAAATTTATTCTTAGTTGATTTGTATAGCAAGTAAATAGTTATAGAATTTATTTTAAACCTAAGCCATTTAAATGGAGCCAAAAATGCCGATGGAAATAAAATGATTTTCATAATTATGAATTTCTGATATCAAAATAATAAAAGAACATTACAATGAAATCATGCAACATGGTTAATGGGTTAAAACAGTATAATATAATTTTTTTGGAAGGCTTTTATTTATAAGCTATAGTGTAGGAACTGTGACCTAAACATCACTAATTACTTAGTAAATTATCATGGCTTACAAGTCAATGCTACATTTAAATTATTAACAATTCTAATAATATGAGTTTTAATTATAATTGATCATTCACTAAAATAATGTTTGGGTAACAACCTTAGCATAAAGAATCATTGCCTTTGCGAATACAATAAAACCTAATAAAAATAAATTTATTCAAAATTCTAACTTTTATGTATCACAACAATAATAAAAAGAAAAATGGAAATAGATACATCCATAAAATGTGTATATATACAAAAAAAAGTACACAGTAAACGCAAAAACACCACATTCTTTACAGTTCATTGGACTACATATCTTCTTTTTTTTTCAAACCTTACTTTAATTAAAATTATGCTTCTAATAAAATTTATTTGAGAATATAAAATCCCATAAAAGTAAGTAAATAAAATTTTCATTTTATATTCTCATTTAAGGCACTATACTACATGATCATCAAATAGGCTATTTTAATACCAGATTATATGCTAATATATTTACTTTATACAAATGCATTCAAATCGAAATAAATATTAATGTATTTATACAAAAAAAAAAATCTTTAAAAATGTAATTTTGAAATATTTTTAGGTTATTTTCTATTGTACAGTTGCCATATACAATTTATCTTTACATTTTACTTTCCTTTTTTAAACACAGCTTTTGCAAAGACAATTTAATAAGAATACTTTTATTCTGTTTCAAGAATATATTTTATTAGGTGTAAAATTTAAATTATTTTAATAAAACCCAATTCTAAAAAACTTAATTTTGGTCTTGTATTTTTTTTACTACAATTATTAAAGTAGTTTTTAAAACAGTTATTCAAAAGTAACACCAGCAAAAGGTTGAATTATAATATCATGTACTTAATAAGATATTTTTTAAAAATCTAAAATTATATTTCATTGTACAAATAAATTTTTAACTGGACAAAATATTTTACTCAGAATGAAAAAATGAATTTCCACTTTTAAAAATTCCATGACTTTAAATTAAATATAAATGATGTTGATTCAAATATTCAAAAAACTGCCAATAATAATTAATTCTTGCCAATTACTTAACCATAAACTAACATATGATCACATGTAAATTGAAGCTAAATGGATTATTTATGTTATATATGGAAATTAACTTTATTGATCAGGAGTAGGAAAGAAAAAAAACTTAAAAAATAAATTTCCACTATGAATAAAAAAAGTATGAAAAATATTAAAAGAACTTTTTGGATAACTAGAAATAGATAAAAATAGCTTCATAAATATAGATATTCTCCTCTTTATTTCCTTTCCGCCCAAAAAAAAGTGTTAACGTGAGAGTCCTTTTCCAGTCAGTGCATAATTGACATCATCAGGATCCACACCTAAGCGAAGTTTCATGTGAATTCCATTTTGAAAGTTATCCGACAGTATCACATGTGAAGCAGCTAATTTGGCACAGACTGAAGATATTTCTGAAGCACTGGGAGGCTTCAAACCTTAAAGAAATATTTAAAAAAAAAAAAAAAATTACAAAATTTCAACAAAGCAAATTAAATTTTTTCCCTTTTATTTTTAAATTAAAAAATGATGCTGACATTTCATATAAGTTTGATTGTGATGTGAGCAATTGATAAGGCATTTGGATTTTATTAAAGTTTTTGTACTCTGTTTTAACAATGCATTCCATAATTCCGTTTTCCAAAAATAATTTAATAGAAAAATACAGCTTTTTAGTTTAACAGTTTGTTTCTAATTAACAACTATTTTGCAATTTTGTTTAAAAATCCATATTGAACCTGATTTGAATTTTAAATTAAGAATGAATAACTATTAAAATCAGAATAAATATTTCCCCCAAATTAAAAACTTTTAAATAAATCTTATTCATGCTAATCAACCTTACTTGTATAAAACTGAAAAAGAAGGATTGTTATTCCAATAGAATTAACTTACTAAGTATACTTTTAAGACGAGGGGAAAAAAACATTTTAGGTAGATTTAATGAAGCTATCAACCTTGCTAATTTTAATTTAACACAAATTAACACTTACACTTGCATTTGTTTATTCAGGTATTAACAATATTAATGCAAATTTCTTGACATTCTATAAAAGTAAATTTAAAAAAATAAAAAATACTAAGACTTTTACATAAAAAAAAATTACCATACATTCTACAATCCCCTTCATGAATAATCCCCACCCTTTTGTGAAATAGTACATTCTTCTTACCCAGAATTAGGCCAGATTAAAAAACCGAGCTTTTGAAAATTACCATTAATTTATATTTTTAAATTCTATAATTTGAATAATACAGGTGACAACAAGAATGTAATATGGTAGATTTGGAGAGAACATACAAGGAATTATATGGTGGCTCATAAATATCATATTATTTGATATTTTATTTTATTAAATTATGCATCAAATTAATTTTATTATAAACTAAATAAGTATGCCAAAATAACATAAATAAAAAAAAACAAAGAAATATTACCTTCAAATTTACAGACAGTAACTACATGTGTAGATACTTTATTTAGTGTTGTTTCTTCAGAACCTGTTCGAGTGAATTCATTGAGTATGCCTTGTAAAAATAATTTAGCTATTTTGGAAGAAGACCTAAAAAACATTTCAATAATAAGCCATTTTAAAAAAAGTTCAAAGTCATAGAATGAGTTGGAAGTAGGTCCTCATTGATAAACCAAAAAATGTTTTATATATGTTACAAAAGAATTTCATTGAATTAAGAATAAATATAGGTTAGCTATAATCATTTCTAAGAAATGAATAATGATACAGAATTATGAAGTTAAATGAAGAAAATCATATTATGAGTTTGCAACGGAATAGATAGCAAAATAAATAATAATAAGCATTAAAAATAACAATACAACAAATAATATAACATTTCATTACAAGTCCCCATTTTTTTTAGTATCTCAGTTTAGAATAAAAATCCAAATTATTGGGTTGCACGGAAAATAATTTCACACTTATAACTATAATTTTCACAGTCAGCTTCATACTTAAGTCATTGTCATTATATATATATTTTTTAATGGCTGACATAGCAAGGTTTATTTAAAAAAAAGTTTGTTTGATTCAGCATAATATTTTTTTGCTTGATGCCCTATTAAATTTGGAAAGTTGAAAACAGTATTTTGGGCATATTTACATCTTTACAACTGAAAAAGTAAAGATACTCTTCAAACAAGAAAAAAAAAAATATATTCAATGCATGTGAAGATGTATTGACAGAATGGCAGAGTAAAAGAATTGTTTTGCAAAATGTTAAAGATGCACCACATACTGGAAGGCCAGTTGAAACTGATAAAGGCAGTGATTGATGAAAACTACAGAATAAAAATTCACAAAATCACTGAGAAATTAAATTTATTGAATTTGAATGTTCATAATCATGTGCATTGGTTTAATTACAAAACTCAACAAACAATTTCCACGTGTTTTTATGGAAAGAAATTTGCTTCATTACATAGACACCTATGATTTGCTTCAAATATCACGAAAAGAATTGCAGCAAACAAGATGTGAGAAATGGATAGTCTACAACAAGGTTAAATGCAAGAGATCTATGCAAAGAAGTTGACTGGCTCAAAGCAGTTCAAAAACCAATATTCATAAAAAAAAGGAAAGTGAATCAGTATGTTTGGCAAGATTTTGAGGGAATAGTTTTTTTAGGGATTCAACAAAACAATACTGCAATAAATTTTGAAGTGTACTGTCATCACCTGAAGAAACTGAATAACACACTCAAATACAGAAGGTCATATTTGATCAATGGAGAAGGAATAGTGTTCTACTAAGATAAAAAGTGAGATGTTATATAAGTTTAGAAACTGACCAAAAGCTTTTACTGCTTGAATGGAGGTACTACTACACTCACCATATTTTTCAGATCTGACACCTTTGGATTATTACTTGTTCCAGTCTCTGCAAAATTTTTTAGATGGCATTTTTTTGCCAATTAAGATTAGAAGTTTTATGAGCATAGAATCATGTGACAGCCAGAAAGATGGCAAAAGTCATGGGACCAAAATGGAGAATATATAGTTTAAAAATACATTTATGCATTATAAGAAAACCCTCTTTTTCCTTTTCTCCTCCCCCAAAATACTTTCTGAACAATTCAGCAGCATCTTATTTAATAAATTTCAATTTATTAATATTTTTTTGAGTATTTTTATTAGTTTAGTTAACCAAAATTTTTTATTTAACCTCCACATGGAACTTAGAATATATTAAATCATGAACAAAAAAAGAAAGAGAGGTGATCAACTCAAAAAATTATACTTATGTAAGGAATCAAATTTATTTTAAAAGAAATGTCTAAAAAACCTATAGAAGAGGTTTTGCCTTGTCAAACAGATCTTCATTTAACTTTATTGACAATCACATCACTTATGATAGAAAACATTTGAAGCCCCATTTAACTTTTTACCAAAAAAACTATATCACTCTGAATTTTTTTAAAAAAAACTTGACTTATTCAAAACCAAAGTAGTTCAAAAACTATCACAAGAGATTTACTGTTTTACTATTTGTTATGGAACAGTAAAAAATCTCATGAGAATTAAACCAACAATTCTCAACTGAAAAAAAAAAGGAAAAAAAAAAAAAAAAAAGAAAAGAAAAAGCAGCATCAGAAAAACAGCGTTAGATTTTAAATAAATTTTAACATTAGCAGTTAAAAAAATATTAATACTATATATACAAAAATCAATATTGATTAATTAATAATTCATCAATTAATTCAGTCAAAAAACACATTACATTGCTACATATTATTAAAAAAGGTACATGAAGAAGAAAAAACTTTTAGAATAGTAAACCAATCCTTATAATAATGATTATTTTGATAATCAATATTTAAAATATACTCAGCAGAGAAAATTACTTTTAATAATAACAAAATGGTTCAGGGTAAAATGTTGTCCGAATTGCCAAGCAAAAAACTTTGATTTTTACTTGCTTTTTTTTTACTTTTGCTTTTATTTAAAACTGAAAAATGAAAACATTTTATAATAAAATTAATGAATAATGCTCTTACTTTATAAAGGCTATCACAGGAGAAGAGAACATTTGCTGTATGGCTTCATCAACATGCTCCATTCCAATTAACACTTTCTGTTTCTTTGAGGGTGATAAACATGTTCTTTCCACTATTTCAGTTGCATACCTGCATATAGCTAAAGCTCTACGTGCATCACCAGATATAGCAGCTACCTGGCAATAAAAGATATATTTAAAATTAATTCAAGAGAACAAAAGTGTTAATTGCATAAAAAATATATTTTAAAAAAATATATTTATTAGGTTGTATGCAAACAAACATATTACTGAATAATAATAAAACATCAGCTACAAATATAGATTTCAATTCACTGCACCAAAGTTACTCAAATATCTACTAGATTTTATGACTTGATATTGGAACCCCTTTGTGATAACAAAAGTAAAGTAATCAGTGCTCCCAAATGAAAATCTACTACTTAATTTCATTCCTTATAAAAAAAGGACAAGAGAGGATTTAAAATGAATTACAAGATAACCCTACTAGAAAAACTCCAGTATGTGATTGGTTTTCTCTATTTCAAAAAAAAAAGAAAAATTTCACTTAATGACAAATCTTGTAGGTGTCCTTCAACTTCTTGAACGGATGAAAATGTTGAACAATTTTTTTACTGAAGACTGATAACAAACCATCAAAGAGAAAGGAAGTTGTTAAATTTGCTGGATCAAGTTTTAAAAAGCTTGATATCTTGAGTGAAGAGCAATCTTGGAGTGAAGAGTGCCTATGACTATCTGTTAATTTTGAGTAGTTTTTGATTTAGTTTGTTCCTAGAACTTTAATACTTCTGATAGTTTCAGAATACACATTTACATTTTCTAATTTTAAATGTCGGGCAAGATTTGTTTCTATAAAACTATATATTCCACTAAACACAATTACAATAGAGTAAGTAATAAATGCAAGAATGTTTTTATAGGGTATTCAGAATACGCAAAATAAAAAAAGCTATGCTGTTAAGCAATTTAATTATAAAGTTCTTTATTCAGAAACTTAATTCCTAGAAAAAAATGTGATACTACTTGGATATATATTTAAAATATCCAATCAAATAAATTTCTGAATTTCTCTGATGAAAGTTCCACTATCCAAAATTTTAAACTGAAGTTGGACTTACTTTTCGGGCTACAAACTGTACTGCATCAGGATCAAACACTTTGAGTTCTTGGATACGATTCAAAATTATTTCTTGTAGCTGCTTAAAATTGTAGGGTTGGAATGTTAGTCGAGATAAACCCTAAATACAATTAAAATAAAAGATTTTAATGATATTAATAATTAAAATTATACAGCTACATGTAATTCAGTAATTTATCCATTAGCAGTATCCTTTTTAAATATTACCATTTCATTTCACCTCTTTTCAAAAACAATATCTATTAAGTCTAAAAATTGAAATATTTCATTTTGTAATATGAAAAAGTTATTTCATTATTTTTAAATTAATAAAGATCTTTTTAAAAAAATCTTATAAAGAAATCAGAAAATTCCTAATTAAACAAGTGAATCTTCATGGCTTCAGATGCAAGCTTTACGATTTCTCATACAATTCAAACAAAAAGCTTACTTTTAAATTTATAAAATTTTTAAAAATACAATTTACAAATAAAAATATTAAGTCACAACTTTAATAATTTAATAAATATACAACAGGTTTTTTTCAAACATTATGCTACTTTTAATGCTTGATGTCAAGTTCATTTTTTTTAAAATTTAGTTGATCTCAAAAACATTTATAAATACCCCCTCCCCCAAACAAAAACACATTATGGACAAAGACTTTCCAAAGCTTAACAGATAGTTAAAAGTTTATATACATTTAAAAATAAAAATATAAACAAGTAAGAATGCATTTGTTACAATGCAGTGACACATACCAATCTACTTGCAACACGATTCATCATTAAACGTTCTGGAAGATCCATTGTGTTAGCTATTGCTAGAACAATTAATTTTGAATTTTTTTTTGTAGGCCAATCAAAAATATTGTACATAACAGTCTGTTTCCTAGTCCACAAACGATCTAATTCATCCACTAATAGCACCACAGCATCTTTCTTTGGTCCTGGTTCTGTAAAGCGTTTTTCCAAGAGATTGCATGCTTGCTGTGAGGCTATAGTTTTACCTGTAAGAGACTTAATAAACAATTATCTTTTAGCATTTTAGTTTTATATTAGGATAAATCTCAAAATATAAATATAGCATCCTGACAATGCTGTATTAAAAGAAGCCAGAAAAAATGACACTGAACAAGCTAAAACAGAAGTCATATAATTTTGAATTCCTACAGACTTTAAAGTTTAACTGATTTAACAATTAGCTGCTTTGGCTCCAATTTATAATTTTTAGTAGAAATCAAGTACAATCTAGTATGTGTGTGAACCTAATAGCTAGCGACTCTGCTGTTAAACTCATATGATTAGTCATGAATACTTAACTCAGACTTTTAAGAAATTAAAAATGCTTTTGATATGAAAACTACACTTACATAATATATAACACAGCCTCACTGTCATTGCTATTGACACAATTAAAAAAAAAATTTTAAATTGGAGAGAAAAATAGTTTTGGATACAAATAAAAATTTGAAACAATGATAAAATTTATTAGAAAAAGTGTACCTTGAAAATGTGTACGTAACATTTGTAAGGATCTGTCATCCACATCCCATTTACTTCAACAAAAGTGAAACAAGGTATATCACCATTTTTCTTTTCTTCTTCTAAATTCCTGATTACTTCATTGACAGTGGCTGTTTTTCCAGTTCCAGGAACGCCAGAAATATACATGCACCTAATCCAAAATAAAAACCAAAGAAATTATTTAACTTTTAAAAAATTATTATTTTAAAGCTATCAAGATTTCTGCTTCCACTTCAATGAATCAAAAATGTGTATTCTTTATTTCTTTTTATAGCAAATTTCTATATCTAACTCAAATTCATGACATCAAAATTGAATCCTAAATTCATTTTATAAATTTAATTAGAGATTATATTACAAAGAGCATTAATTTAAGGATATTCTTCTTGTGAAACTTCAGAGTTTTGCTATTTGAAAGACAAGTATTTTTTAAGAGACAGCAATTCTATAAAAAATGAAATCAACATGAAATAATTTTTTTTGAATGCAAAATAATACATTACTAATCTAAACAAAAAACGAAAATTTTTAAACGAGTTAAATTTTTTAATGAATATTAGTATAATAAAATATTGATATATAATAGAAAAAGATTTTTATTTGAGAAAAAAATAGCCCCTTTGAGTATACTGCTGTCATTAATTTAGAACAAAATTCCAGAAATAAAAGAATCTCTAAGTGACATTTATATATATTTGTGAATGCATGGAAAAGTTAATTACTGGAAAAGAGACGAGAAAGATTATGTGACAGGTAGCTTTACTCCATTAAATAAGCTTCATTTTTCATATAAATATATGAAACATTTTTTTTTTAATTTTCTTTAAAATTTTGATGATTATATTAATATAAAATTATGTATATATTTACTAAACTATATAGCTATAATTTCTATAAAAAGTTACATTTAATTTCTCCCCTTATTTTTCTTCCTTTTAAAAAAAAGACTAAAATCTACACTATTAAAATTTGAAGGTAAACAAATGTATCCATTTATGTATGTTCGTCTATCTTCTCACGAACTGCACCACACAGAAACTCGTGGAAGGTACCCAAAGATCGGGAATGATACGAGGAAGCCATTTTGACCATTAATATTCCGATATTGTAATTAGTTAAAAAGATATTAATTAAAAACATTAAAATGAGCTAATTGTTTTAACCCTGTGTGTTGTTTTTCTCGCCTAGCATCATGAAGGACTAAAGGGTGAAATTTTTCAGTCCTTCCGACGTTATTTAAACAGCAATCTAATTTTTACTTTTCAAACCAGGCAAAAAATTACAGAATCAGAAAGATCATTTATTTTGCCACAATACAGTATAATTTTTTTTACAAAATAATAATATTTTCTATTTTTTATGATTTCTTTAAAAAAATGAGTTAAAACTTATGGGTTTTTATGAAAATGATTTCTAAATCGTTGTGAATGAATTTATTTTCATGTTATTAAATCAATATTTTTTACTAAATAATTTCATGTTTTTCTCTTTTAGATTCATTTATTAAAAAATAAAATGCCAAAAAGTTTGGTTTTTTTTTACGATTTTTCAAAAAATCCTCAAAATTTTAACTAAACATTGAATAATTTAGTCATTTATTAAAATTATTGTATGAAACCTTTTTTACGTTTGTCGAATAATGTTATCCAACTTCTGCATGAAGATTGAAAACATTGCTTAAAAATTACAGATTTAAAAATTTTGTTTGTGATTTTTGTAAAATACTGTTTTGGCAAGAAATAATTTAAGCAGTATTTTTGTTACATTTTTTCTTTAAAAATTATTGTACTTTTCAATCAATGTGTGAAATTATAAAATTTCAACTTAAAAATTATATTTTTAAAAATAATGAAAACTTTAAAAAAAACATTCACAAGATTTTTTGAGTTTTTTGCGCATGCGTGGTAGACGAATCAGCGAAAGTCACTGCTGGTTAAGTTTCAGTTTAGAAATAAGGTGGATGAAAGACAGGGATTGTTTTCAGTGATGTAAGATAGAGGGAATTTCCCCATTTTATGCTGGCTCCTTGCAGGAGTTAATTATAGAAGCATTTTATTCAGTACAGAAAATTGTTTTAAAGTGCAGGCTTTTATTTTTAATAACAATTGATAATTTTCTTCATTCTTAAAGAATTATTTATATTGAAGAACAGTGGAAAGAAAAACACCTTAAAAATATTGTGATAATTTTGAAAAGTAGTATTCTAAAAATTTTCAAAATATATGTGATATCCTGAAGATTTTATTGTAGTTTAAGGTGGTTGAGTGAAGTGATTCACAAATAAAAAGAATAAATAAAGACTTTGAGGTAAACATATAATTGAATGATGAACATCTCTGTTTTTTCTTTGCATTTCATATTTCTGGTGATATTTTGATTTTATGCTGATGTTGTGTTTGCTATGATAGTTAAGATAAAAATGTAGCCATTAATACATTTTTTCATTTACATAACTCTTCTTACAACAATATTTCTTAAATAATGAAAAATATTTTACACACGTGACTAAAATAATGAACAAAACATAATTAACCCTTTCTTTTTGATGAAATAGCTGCATATTATCTTTGAAAAGTATAATAAAACTGATAATCTTTAATTTTTTTTTAAAAAAAAGGTAGTTTTAAATGTTAAAAAAATAAAATAGAGGCATAATTAACCAGTTTTTTTTAATGAAATAGCTGCATATTATCAATGAAAAATATAGTAAAACTGATCATCTTTATTTTTTTTCCTTCAACATTTAAAACTACTTTCTTTAAAAAGAATTAGACACTTTTTAATTTAATTTGTCATGTTTTACTTTTATTTTATCAATGCACATGACATAACCTCTATAGAAAAAGAAAAGCTATGTTCAAATATCATATGCTTCATTGTTAATTGCCAGCCTTATTTTCTATGTCTTATAATGATACTTCAAGCATTCTCTAAAGTTACTAAAGTCATTTTAATTTCAAAATATTTTTTCCTTTGTTTTGCTAAACATAATATAATAGAAAGCAATTTTCCTTTCTATATATGGAGTTGGACTATTTTTTTTGTTTGTTTTTTACTATTTATTCATTAATTGAATTTAATTATTCAAATTAAAAAGTATAGCAAAAAATGTCATTCTCAGAAATTAGGCCGTCCCAGGTTGGATTTGAACCAGAGACCTTTGGGTCAGAAGATCAACGCGTTATCCATTGCGCTATAAGGACACAACGGACGAACTTCCTTTCTATATATGCTGTTGGACTACTATTTTGTTTGTTACTATTTATTCATTTTTTAATTAATGAATTAACATTTAAAAATCTGTATTAACATCAAGTGTCAACCAAGTTTTAAAACATGTATTTGAACTTGAATGGATGAATAGAAAATATTTTATTAACGATTGAAAATTTGAACAATATATATATAGTGAGAGAGAGTCAACTAATTGTATGAATTGAAAGAGAATATTGGAAGCACTGATTTTTTTAAGGGAAGGGAAAATTTACAAAAGTAGAGAAAGCCTGGTTAATGCTGGGCCATGCAGTCAGAATGAGTAATTATAGAAATTAAATTATTATTAATGGCAATTATAGAAATTCCTCACATTGCGAGCATACACACACAGAAGTAGTACCGTCATGAGGGAAAGAAGAAATTCACACATGGGGATTAAGTTATACACACTTGGTAACAGCCTATGCAATGTCGGGCTATACGGAGGGGAAGAAATCCGTACAACTGGGCAAATAAATAAAAAAAATTTCGAAAAAGGGAATTTAAATGGCATATAAAAAAAGAAATTGCACCTACCCCTGGATGTGCTGATATTGAAAAGTTATATGATAGGTAAAAGCCAGTGCAACGCTGGGCCATGCAGCTAGTAAGTATTATAAATTTTGACAGAAATTGACTACAGAAACAAATTATGAGCACTAAAAATTTTCAATTAGATTTTTAAAATATATGCATATTGCAAACACAATTATGTAACAAAAGTATAAATATTTATTTTTTTACAATCATATTAATTAATTGCATGAGGAAGAATGGCTATATATATATATTACAAAAGAATATACACACTACACAAAAATATTGCAAAGTATTTTTTTTTTTTAAGTATTTAGAATGACTGACTTCCTGAAGCATTAGTGAATGTGAATAGCTGGGAATATGCATCAGAAATATTAACAGCAAATAAATCAACCTCATACAGATGTAAAAAATTTATGTTATTTTTTCCACATATTATTAGACCTAATTTATTCTTGGATTGCACCTGATTAGAACTTTAACTATAATTTTGGTAAAAGGTTTCTAAAAATATAAAAGATTCAATAAAATATAAAGACAATGTATTACTAACTCAATAAAAACATAAAACAATTCTCAATATGGTAATCAGGAAATGAGTAATGAACATACTTGTAAACTTTTAAATGCAGGTAGTAATTGATAAAGAAAACAAACTGTAATTTGATTGGTCATTTGAATTACATCATGCTTTATGGAGCATACTTAACAGGATATTAAATAAATTGAAGTGACGGATGAAATACCATTACACAAACCAGTAACAAAAATGTTAAATGCTCAAGCTTGAAATAAACATATATAGAAAGAATATTTTAAAAATACTAATACTTAAGTAAAGTTGGTTATAAAAATGTTTTTATGACTTTTTTAAACAAAAGACATGAGCTTCTGGCACTTACCCACCAGTTTGTAAGCACAGGCAATCTCTAACAAAACTATAAATATCACAATATTCTTCTTCACGGCACGGAAGAGATTTTGGAACAGCGGCAGCATGTAACCTTGAAAGATATTCAAGTATAAATATAGAAGTTAAATGCCATGTGTAAAAGTATTCATAGTTCATAATTTTTTTTAAGCACTATTTTTTAAAGTTATTTTTTTAAAAAAAAATTCTTATATCTGGAATTGGCAATTATTGCCAAATTTGGAAAATATATATAAAAATTAAACAGATGAAACTGAAATTTGATATTAATTTAAAATGACAATTTTTATGCAATAATTCACAAGAATCATGGATAACTTTCTGTGTTTCATTGCTTTTCTTTTTCCTTAACTTGTTATATTTTGATTACACATTGGAATAAAAAAAAAGTTAGTTTATTAACTTTCAATATTTATCTTGGGACAAAATGCTTTTTCTATTTTAACAGCAACAAAATTAAACATTTTAATAAATTTTAATATTATTTCCCTCCCTTTCTTTTTTATACAGTACTTTATTGCATGTGCGTGAATATTATAAAATCAAAGTGTTATACGAGTCATATTTGACAAATTATTAGTTATGTTTCAAATATTAAAAGAATTGAATAGTTTTTGAACAAACTCTGGATATTTTTAAAAATAAAATGAACTGAAGGTATATAATTTTGAGTAGTTGCCCTTGTTACATCATCTTGGTGCAGTATCAATAGCATTCCTCTCACCTCTGCCAGAATGGAATTTTTGAGCAAGGCTGTTGTTATGACTCTGTTAAAAGGATGCACTGCATAAGATCATAGCCATTCTACTCTACACTATACTGAATTGCAGGGAACTAACTGTATATCGATTAATGCATGTATATATAATTTTTCTTGTTATATTTTAATCAAATTCTTTTAAATTATTTCAATGCTATTATGTACAATTATTAATTTTATATGAGTTAAATAAATTCAAATTAATTATTTATTTACTTTTAACGCAAAGCTCTTGGATGTATATTTTTAATGATTCCACTTAGTGCATACATACAAAAAAAATTACTTGGTTTTACAACATGGGATTATGCAACACATAAATGACAGAGAGAAAAACGAATTCACCAAATTTAATCTACATGCTTGTAAGAACCAACTTTGTAATTTGCTTATCTTTATTGCAAAAGCAAGTTTAAATGGGAATTACGATTATTTGAATTTGACACGCATCGTTGACATGTATTTTGGTTGGAATCATTGATATGTATGGCAACTACATACCTTTTGAATTTTCCAATTATAAATATTGATTTAATGACATTGTTTCACAATTTTTTGACTGCCAATCTGGTACAATTGGAAAGACAGGGTGGACAGGGACAGGTAATTCAAGAATTCACTAATTCAATTAGAAAGTTTACTGCTTTGTCTTGATTCATATTATATCTACCACTTATAAGTAGCTACTGTAGATTTGTCCTTCAACTTGAAATGAGAGAAATATAACTCACATGCATGTGGATTTTGATTCATTAACATAAGAGGAAAGAAATGTTTCTGAATTGCATGCTTTATAATGGCTATTTAAAAGAGAGCACATGGTATTTGTTTACAGTAAGGATGAGTTTCATTTTCACTAGAGTTTCGTTTGCAGTCTAGTTAGTAGTATGCAATATTTGCATACATGTTAACAATGTATTGATGAAACAATTGACAATATTTTAAAATGTGATTTTCTTCACATTATAAAAAATATGATAATGCGTTTTATGACATTTTTCGTTTGTCCTTTCACTGAGAATTAAGATTAAAAAAATTGTTTAAATGCTCAAAAACGATTTATTATTATTTTTACTTTTGTTAATAAAAATTAATTAGGACCAGATGTAGCATTAACATTTTTCTTTTTGGCAATCCAACTATTTATGCATAACAATTACTTTGTCAAGGCTAAGTGCTGCACTTAAGTTGATGAAAATAAACTTGACAACTTGGTCATTAACAATTTAAATTTGCTTCATATTCATTTATATGTATTGCTTCATGTTGTTAAGGTGATTCAATAGCACATGATTGTGACCTATGATTTTATTTCATTTCTTCATTCTTTTATTTATTTATTTATTTTGGCTCTTTTGGTGCCTCCAGAAACTAGTATGACAAAATTGTGAGCTTTCAGTAAAATTGGTCCAGTTGTTTTTGAGTCTATATGACATACACATATAAACTCAGCATACATAAATAGAAAAATTAAATCTATAAAGAAATATTTTAAAAGAGGATTTATTTCCAAAAAATATTAAAATTACCTCAATCGAGATTCTTCTAGAATATTCTGGGGTTTTCTTAAAGGAGTTTTCCTTTCAGGTATACTAAATTCCAAGCACTTTTTTACCTAAAATAAGACAAAACAAATATATCAATAACTTCAATCCTTTTAAAAAACAATCATCCATAATTTTGAATCATTACAAAACAGATATATAACAAAAAGATCAGAAATAGAAATACAAACTTTCTGAAATGAGGTTAAAGTATTTAATTTTTGTTATTGTAAATTCAAACCATAAGAAAATGCTATTTAAGGGTTTTTAATTCTCATGTTTCATAACAAAAACTTTAATCAGAAAAGATAACCATAAAAAATATAATTTTACAATTCTCATAAGATATTAAACCCATGCATTTACATTACACTCCTATATTGCACGTATAAATTTAGAACTTATCTATTTCCAAAAAACAAAATATTAATTGCACATGTTAAATTGAAAAAAAAAATATTTAAATGTTAGAAATATTAACATAACTTCCTATATTTTCATAATTCAAACATAGAATCCATATTTGTACATAAAGTCATTATTTTTAAAGAGGAAAAAAGTGAACATAGTATTTGTGCATGACTTGGAAGGACAAAACTTACCACCTCTTTGCTAAAAAAGGTAACAAATTTTAAAGAGCCTCCATGCTTTGTACCAGAATCAAAATAGACAAAAAGTTAACACATTGCAATCTATATAGAAATACACCCCCCCCCCTCCAAATCTGTAAACGACATAATGTCTTGTTCAAATGTAAAAATTGTAATGCTATAAATGTTAATGAAAGATTAATTAAAAAAACAACAACTTTGTTTTAACTGTTTAAATCTGTATCATAAGTAATCAAATGAAAAAACAATAAAAATTGCACAAGCTGGTCAAATTACCATAACTCATGATTATGAAGGAGTAAATTATTCGAAAAATGAAGGCCTATCATTTTATTGAGAAGTCATCTTAAAATCAATGCTCAGCATCACTCTTCACTTTTCTCTATTGTTCTACAAAGCAAAGTAGTTGAATCAAAATCAGACTTAAAAGCCAAGGATTGTAATACTGACACAAAGCTGCAATGTCAAGAAATTAGAGATACAATTATAATGGCATAATACATTACAGTTATTTTGATGTCAATTTCAAGTATTTTATCACATTATGCGGATAGATAATATCTTTTTGGAAATGTACAAAAAAAATGTGTATTTTCCAGATCTTTAAGTGAATTTTGTATTTTAATTGTGTGCTAATTGTGCATCTGAATATTAAAGATACTGTTCAGATGCACAATTAGCAAAAGATACAATAAAGTATGTGAATCAATTATAAATCTTCACATAATGCTTCCTAGAATCAATTTAATAATTAATGACAATGTTAGCTCACATCTCTTTAATGGTCAAAAACTAAAGGAAAGTTCTTCCAAAGTACAATTACTTTTTTCCCCTACAATTTTTAAAGGAAAAGATATATGAAAAATCACACTAATATCAAATAATTTTCTTAACAAATTTAATTTTTAATAAGATTTAAATATTACAGTAAAACCACTCACAAAACACCAGCTCAAATCATATAAATCACATAGTGAACTAAAAGGCCTTCTATGATTGCATATTGAATAATGACAAACATAGACAGCATGCAGAAATTCCTCTTTTATTTTAACAAATATCTTATGAATTATTAATGATATACCATTTTTAGATATTGATTTTGAATAAAATGCATTAAAAATAAAATATTACAATACTTACACTACGTTTGACTTTTGGAATATTAGGCAAATGTTTTCTTGATGAATGGGAATTTTTCCTTTCTGTTGAGCAATCAGATTCAGAATCTTCATCTGAACTGGAGCTTTTATTGGCTGAATATGCACTGCCACTATCACTATCTTCTGAATAATTTGACTTAATAAATTTAGATAAATTTTTCCTTTGAATGTTCCCAAGCAATGTTGGCTTATATTCCTTCTCCGTGCTAAAAAAATAGAAAAATGGTGAAATACAATAAATCATAATTATGCATTTTTGGGTGAATGAGTAAATATTAACGTCGCACTGTTTAGCAACATGAGGGCTTTTGGCAACGGTTCGTGTAATTTTGAACCATGGTCAAGTGACGCGGATGATACCTGAGCTGGCATCCCCCTCTCATAACAACCACACCAATCGGAGGACGTTTGAGCTCTCGACAGATTTAACGTGCATCTCCCCTACACGGTGGGTCTTCAGTGGTACTGGGATCGAACTCATGACACGCTAGCCATGATCCGATGCCTAGACCACTTGGCTACCACGGCTACATTTTTGGGTGAAAAAAGTGCATTTTGAAAAATAATGTATATATATATATATATACTTAATAAGTACCACAAACATAAAAGCAATTGAATTTAATACCCCATCTGATGTTTGTGCTAAATGAGGTAAAAGGCTCATTAGGCCTTTTGTTTTTAAAGGCAATTGTAGATGGCAATATACACAGAGCACTTGTCCCACAATTTATTGAACAGTTAGAAATAAATGGACGAGAGTTTTAACAAGATGATGCAATAAGTTCTACACATAATGAAATTATGGACAAGATTCAAGATTTTTTTTAGTGACTGATCTCAAGACATTTTTGGCTACTAGCACTCATATAGGATATTTAACAACTCATAAGATATTTTAACAACAAAGTTTATGAAGATAATCCTCAAACTAAATACATTACATGAAAATTGCCATTACCTCAAAACAAATATTTTAAAATATGCGAAAACAGTTCAATTTTGCCTCCAAGAAACGGATAAATATTTTAAACTTTCATTATAAATGTTAGCTAAATTTTTTTTTTTTTTTAACATTATGTTTAAAAAGCCTTTAACCATTGGCATAAAAATAATTGTGTTAAAATTTATTTATTAAAGCTAAATTTTTGTAAAAATTAAATAAATAATCTCTAGTTTTTGTACAGTAAATTTATGAATTGTCAAACCAAGAGCTTTTAGGACTCCTTGTATAATATAATTTTTTTAAAAAATGGAACATATTTCATCAGCTAATAAATGGAGAATTTTCAAACCAATTTCTATCACATATAATAATATATAATATTGTTATAGAGAATTGTTAGCAGTGAATCTTAAGTCATCAAAGTAAATAATTTTTTTAAGTTCAAAAGAAACTATTTTTTATTAAAACTAAAGTTAAATATAATGAAAATTGTGACAAAAATCAGAGCAAGGCTTTAAGTCAAAACAAAAAGGCTTGCTCATCCTTACTCAATGACTGGTTGTTTTTCAATAGTAGATAGTGCTACCACTAATCAAATAGAATTATAAAAATTTGTGTGTATGTTGTTGCTACTCTAAATGAAAGCAATTCAGCCTTGACACGTCGGATAATTCATCAATCAAATAAAGCTGATAATCACAATTTACTATAAATATTGTTTATCTGAAGGTAGCATACAATTGAGCTTTTCTGCCAGTAAATAGTAAAAATGTCATTTAGGTTTGTATTTACATCTTTAAAGGAATTGATAGATTGCATTAAGCTTATTAGACAAGTGCATTTCACAGAAGATTAATTTCCCTAACAGTAATTATGAAAATAAAGAAGTGTCAAAAAAATCTTTCCATTCAATACATGAATATTCACAAATTTTACATAGATTAAATGAACAATTTTTTTAAATTGAAAATTGTATTCAATGTTAATCATAACTCTATAATACTTTTGCAGAAATCATACAATGTTTAATGAAAAGTATATTTTTATGATTTTGAATTTTAATAAGTCATACTAATAAAATATTTGTACAAGAAAAATTAAATACGTAGAAATTTATTTCAAACTTAGTTATAATTGCATAAGAGACATCTAAAATGAAAGGCATTACAATTAAGAACAGAAAAATATTTGTATCAGTTAATGCTAGATAGAGAAGAAGCCTAAATAAATTTCTTACCTTTGAGGAGCAAAATAATCAACCCGTTTAACTCTTCTACCAGAGCGAGTAACAGTTGTTTCTTGATCCTCAGAAAATTTTATTGATCTTTTGGGTGTTTTAATTAGATTAGGTGATTTAGAGGCACTTTTTGTTTTAAATTTGCGAGGAGTGGTATAACTAGTTTTAGATGAGCTTCCTAATTTTAAATCTTCTGTTGTACTTTTCAAAGCACTGCTTCTTTGAGGAGTATTGCGTAGGATTCTTTTAGATACATTGGCAGCGTAAGGATTTTTTTTAGGAGTGTCTGTCGATAGACTAGAAGATTCTTTCCTTTTTTCTGACTGATCTTGCTTTGGAAAATCAAATGAATGGATAATTGGACGCTTGCCAGAATCTTCTTTTTGCTTATCAAAAGCAAGTGTTTTTCGCAAAGTATCTGCGACATCGTCTATTGTTTTGGCATGAGGTTCGGCAACAATTATCCTTACATCTGGATTTTCCAAAAGTCTATCGTCAAGTTTCTTGATAATAACCTTTGGAAATTCAGGAGTTCCTGTTGGTACTGCATAATATTGTCCTTTCTTTAAAGCTGAATGTATCCCTGAAAAAATTTAAAATGTTTAATTAAAAATATAAAAAGCCTCATTCAAGTAATCCACTCAATTATATGGACATTCTCTCTCAGGAAAAAAACAATTAACACATTTCACTTAAATTTTGGAAACAATTCTAATTACTTTAAAATTATTCAGTTTTAATTTTTTAATAGCACATGCAAAGAATTAAAATTCCTGCCTATTGAAAAATTTTCAAACTGTTGCATACACATATACTAAGGCTTAATGTAAGGGAATAGAATAAAAGAATATGATTAAGACGAAAATATGAGAGAGCATGCCTTCTACTTCTACAGATTAGAACAGTGATTCGAAAAGTAGTCTATATAGACCCCCAGGGTTCTATGACAACAGGTCAACCTCAACGAAAAAACAATTTGGGGGGGTCTATGATAGTAACTCTCACTAAACCATTTAATTTTAAAAGAAAATTTGATCAAGGGGAAACCAGATTTACCTATTTAACAGATTTATTTACTAAATTTAATGAAGTTAATTTGCAGTTACAAGGACCATCATTTCGACGTTTCTTGCCATAATTAAGCTAAGGAGAGTATAATAATGGATGTCCTGAATTTTTCTAGTTTCTCAATTTGTCACAAACAATCTGCCAGGAAAAAGACATTTTAACCTATGTTCAACATTTAAATGTCTTTTATTCAGATTTTGAAACTAGGTTTGAGAATGTTTTGACTATATATATGGTAACACCACAGTAGGCAATTAATTAATATTGACATTAATTAATATAGTCACATTGATAGAAAAAAAATGTCACATTACAAGAGGAACTGATCAGAATAGGCATTAAGAAGATCTTAAGGTATCCGACTACCCTAAAATTGTGAATTTTGCCAAAAATTGGCAAACTTTTTTATGATTTTATTTTATAGGCCATCTTATTAGTTTTATAAAAATACCAAGTTTATTATTTTCCATTCACTAGAACAAAAACTATAAGTGTTTTAGTAAAAGCAAATGCCATTACATTAAGTAAAGTGTCATACTTTAAAAAGCGTTTTACTCGAAATGTGTGTGTGTTTTTTTTAAATACCCAAAAGGGGTCAACGATTGCTAAAAAGGTTTTGAAAATAATTAACTGAAAATTTTTGTGTATGTTCTGTATAATAGTAGAACTGTTTTAACCTTCAGATTTATCAATCACTGTTTTATTACAAAATTTATAGCCCCTTATGTGAATATAACCACTGTTTTTTTAAGCAAAATTTCATGTAATAACAAAGATAAAGTTGCTCTAGTTTTTGCAAAAATCAAAATATCTCTTATTCTGAAGGCCACTTCAAAAATGAATAACATAGCAACACATCAAAATTGAAAATCTGTTCATAAACTTTTGGTACAGAATGGACTGCTTTTGTGTAATTTTTTGTACACTGGTGTCCAAAAGTTAAGCATAAATCGTAAAATGCGAAAAACATGGAGTAAATATTCGTAAAATTATTCCAAATTTCTTGCGGATATTAATTGGGTGAAGAAGAAACATTGGATTTATGCAAAACTTTTCAGTCGACTACGTCTTGCGCGAAACACCAGCGCATGTCGGAACGCGGAGAAACCGATTCACGCAGCATAGGCAGTTCAGACAAATTTCGTGCAACTGCTGTGCGAAGGAACGTTGTTAACCATCAAACAAGGTGAATGATGGCACAAAGACGCCAATTGGACATGTTTACGAAAGGAAGAATCGTTGGAATGCTGGAATCCTCACGATCACAAACCGAAGTGTCCCGAATTCTGAATGTGGACCAGTTTGTGATCTCAAGACTGTGGCAGAGGTTTCAAAGAACGGGAGATGTTACCTGACAACCAGTATCAGGTCGACCAAGAGTCACAACCCCTCGCCAAGACCAATATCTGGTAATAAGTGCACTATGTCAGAGGGGCAGTACTGCCAGAGCACTGGGTTTGGCACTCACAGTCGCCACAGGAATACGAATTTCGAGACAAACTGTTTATAGGAGACTCAATCATGCTGGCCTGTATGCCAGAAGACCAGCAGTTTGCATTCCCCTCCCGTCTGCGCATAAACGCGCTCGTTTGAACTGGAGTTTGAAACATCAACATTGGAGTGTGAGAGAGTCAGTGTGATGTTCAGTGACGAGTCCCGGTTTAGCCTGAGTAGTGATTCTCAGCGGGTAACGATATGGAGAGAACGTGGAACACATTTTGAACCAAGAAACATAACGGAAAGACATAATTTTCCATCAAGGAGAGTAATAGTATGGGCAGCATCATGATGGACGGCCACACAGACCTCCATTCCTTTGACATGGGGTCTGTGACTGCTCAAAGATACAGAGACGAAGTTCTTGAGCCTTATGCTCAATTGTTTCAAGGTGCTGTCGGTCCTAACTTCATATTCATGGATGATAATGCGCCATGTCACCAAGCGGTGCTGATTGATGACTTCCTTGAAATGAAAAACATTCAGCGCATGTCGGGGCCTGCGAACTCCCCTGATTTAAATCCTATCGAGCATGTATGGGATATGCTAGGGAGAGAAAATGCAGCCCTTTCGCACCCACCAAGCTCTGTTACAGAACTGAAGAGAGCTCTCCAAGAAGCTTGGAACCGTTTGAGCCCACAACTCATTCATCATCTCATAGCAAGTATGGTAAATAGCTGTGCAACATGCCTGGCTGTCAGAGGTGACCACACGCCTTATTAAACTGCAGCATCAGTATTTTATTTAACGTTTTCTTTAAAGTGTGAATCCTTGCTATGCTCCGTTTTCTTTCAAACTGCTACTTCAGATAATAAAATTAATTATTATCATTCTTTTGATTTCCTTCCTTATTTTATAACCATTTTACACTCGCATGTCCCGTTTCCCGCCATTCTGACTTACAGTTTCTTCTTTATTCACATAATTATCAATTATGCTTAACTTTTGGACACCAGTGTACATTTTTACCCATTTTAGTCATAATAATTTCTTTTCCTCTTCTTAATTTTAGCATATTTTTCTTAAAATGAACTAAACAAATCTAAAAATAACAAAAAAATCCACATCTCTCTATTTTTTTTTAAAAAAAAGTTGTTGCAACCAGTTGGATACCTTAAAGTAAAATTTAGAAAGGGATATCAGCAGTTTTAGAAATACCAGAATGGATGAAGCATCTGATTCATCTCTCCTATTAAAAGCATTTGTTTGTTGCTCAGTTACTTTATATAAGTAACAGTTATTTTAAGTATTAATTACATTTTTATTTAATTAATTAACATGTGTGTGTTAGGTTTTAAACACTATACTTCACGACAGAAATTTAAATATTTTAAAGTAAGTATAGCTCTATGCCAGCTGTCAAAAAGATATTTAAGTTGATAAATTTTCAAAAATTCATTATTAGGCAAGTAAGGGGTCTATCCAAAACCGAAAAACTTGGCAAGGGGTCTATGAGACAAAAAAGTTTGGGAACCTCTGGATTAGAAGGATCAGTTGGTTCAATTATACAATTCACATTAATACTGGTTTTAAATACTGTCATATAGCACAAATCATCAAAATTCAAATTATAGCAGTTATACATAAGTCAATTTTTTTGCTCAATATTATGATGAGACTACAAATGTATACACAAATTAAAAAGCAATTAAAATTAAAGAATGTATTGTTTACTAAGACATGTCATAAGTTCTGATACAAATACTGGAGATCATCTGCAATATAATTTAAAATTTTTTTAATCTTTCACACATGTTCTAAATCAGTCAGAACTTTAACGCAGTAGAATGAATGTCAAACAGATGCATACAGTAGTTATTTATCAGCATCAAAAAAGAAGAGTCCAACTAAGATTTTTAAGGCACTTGAACATTTAGACATCTAAAAGTTTTTCATTTATTGAACAATTAAGGAATTTTCAGAACCAACAGCATCACAAACAGTATTAAAAGCCCTCATTGTGTCCATCGTCAAAGTAATCAGGGAAAGAATTCATTGAAATCCTTGTCAAAAGAGGACTTTTCTGCTAACAGATCCAGGTAATATTGTAAAATTATAAAGTAAAATAAGTTATATATATATATATACTTGTTTTTGATATGACATGTATGGTTACATATCAGATTCTTGTGTTCTAATTTTAGGTAATTAAATACTTAAGTACTTCCATTTCTTCTCTGAAGAAGCGTAAAATAAGTAAAACTTAATTAAACATTATATGTTCTCAATATAACTTAATTTAAAATAAACAAAAATTTGCTTAAGTTAACTAACATATTTTACTTTCTTATGTATGTTCCCTATATAATTTTATTTCAAATAAACAAAAATTTGCTTTGAAGTTTTTACATGCCAAAATCCTTTTTGAAGAGGTTTCTTTTGTGAAGACACAAATAGTGAGAATAAAGCTTGGTTTAAGCTGGCGTCAGTATTGAAAATATTCTTCAAAGTAATTGTATACATAATAAACAGTGATGAAATGATTAATAATCCTCACGTTTCAACATGCTTTCAAAATACTCATATTTTGCACTGGTATATGAAAAATGTGATTTTCTTTCTCAATCATCTTTTCTTTTACTGATCCAGCAACCATTTCAACAAAATAAGACATTTAAAAAAAAAACAATGTGAAACTGTGATAGCAAAATAGAAGTAAACAAACAACAGCGTAATCACGTGACACAGTTTTCATGTGATCGTGACGTCACATGAATTTAGTCCATTCTTAAAACCAATAGTGAAAAACAGCTGAACATAAACTTATTAAATGGAAATGACTAAACTTTTCAACAGGACCCTGTTTTGCTTATGAGGCAAATATCCAGCAGTGGTTGAAGGAGAACATGTTAGACTTCACAGAGCACAAAGATTTCCCTTCCAGCTGTCCAGATTCATTTCTAACAATTACTAATTAAGGTTAAAATTGGAGGCAAAGGTGTGCCAAAAATGGCATGCCAATTTGAACATTCTTAATTGTTCTTTAAGGAAAGCAGCAATGGTAATTATCATAGAAATAGTGGGTTTTTTGATAGATGATTGGCCAATGAGATTTATAAAACCTGTGTGAAATCAATCAAAAGGGGATCATTTTGAATAAAAGGTGCAATTTGTTAAATAAAAAGATAAAATAAAATTTCAAAATTTAGTTTTAAATTTGGTCAGAAATTTTTTCATTTTAATTACTTTATAATTACATCAGAACTCATGATATAACTCGGTACATGCTTCTCCAGGTTAATTTTTAAGTTTAATAACTTAAAACTGATCTTTATAACATTCTCTACACCAATGGTAAGCAAATCAGCACTGGTCAGAAAAAATGTTTGCTTAATTACATTGTTATATATGATTTGGGAAAAAATTATTGTTACAATAAACGGACCACAAGATTGCCGGAAACTATCCATATTGTGCAAACTACACACAATTTTATTTCTTGTTCATGAGAAAATAATTATTGCTATTTAAATAAAGTGAGTACAAAATTAAGTGTGCAATGAAAAGATTACAGTCCTGTAAAACATCTCACTAAATCTTCCATATATATAATCAATTTAAAACATAAAAGGTTGAACTCTGAAGACATCTATATAGGCGAATGAATGCTAATATTGCATCAGCTCATCTGTCATTAGCATTCCCGTAATGTATTTATGTGTATTGTTTTTATTAGTGTCTAATTTTAGAAGGCAATTGCTTTCTTTTTAAAAATTTAAACCTTTGCAAGATGGATAAAAAATGTCCATCATAAAATCCTTCTAAACTTTTTTAGTTAAGGCAAGAATAAAATTCAGAAGAAAGTTAGTGATTGTGCCAAGTACTAGAATTAAATTTAGAAAAAACGACAAAAAATGAAATAAAATTTTTAAAAAATCTTGCTCGCTTGATTTTTGTAAAAAAAGAGTCATTTTTTTTTTTATATCACTCAAATATTAAGACATTAAATGCAATCACTATTTCAAGCATGCACACACACAATTTTGGATACCTTTCAATGTAGAATACATACATCTGAATTATAAAGCTATCAAATTGTTGGTCATTTTTTCTACTTTCTATTTGTGAAAAAAGTTTTTTAGCTGTAACACAAATTAACAACAACAACAAAAAAATTGATTCAATGTTAAATTCAGTGCTTCATTTCATAGAAACAATGTCGCAACCATGTATATTTAAATCTGCTTAAAAAAGCAGTAGCAAAGAAAATTTTGTAATTTCTAAAAAGGTTTAATAAATAAAATTCTACCTAATACTGATTTATGTTTCTAGCTAATGCACTCACACAAAAATACTTTTCCCAGTTTTCCCAAACCCCTAACATAAAAGATTGAAGAACACTGTTTTAGACCAGTGATTGGCAATCTATAACCTGCCTAGATGCTCTATCCAGCCTGTCACAAGTTTTTAAATAATAGTATAGAAATATGAATTTTCAATGTGTGTGTTTATTTCTTCTAAATTTGTATACAGGCATGTTCCACTTTTTGTAAAAATGCAAAAATTTTGCAAATTTTAGCACTTTTTGTATAATTAAAATATTGTTGCTGGAATTTACATAAAAATTTAAATAAATTTTTTTTCAAGTCCAAACAAATGAATTGATTGTTCATTAACATCACACAATAAAGCAATACAAGGTCTATTGGGGGGGGGGATGAAATTCATCTTAGTAAATATGCATAAAATTATTAAAATATACCTAGTTGCTTTTATGTTTAGATAATATATAAAATAAATATTCTTTTTAGTTTTGAAAGAAAATTGAAAAAGAAATACAGAACTCCCTTTTTATTCATGACGTAAGTATTAACGCATTTTCAAAATACACTATTATTTAATTTTTATAATAAGTTATATTAGAAGTCCACCCAACAGTAGGATTTTTTTTTCATGCCAACTTCTTAAGATCACTGAAATTATTAAATAATATCACCTCTCTCCAATGGAAATAGACTGCTACAAAAAGGTTGTGTTTAACTTTCATACAATATATTGCAATTCCTTCAAAGAATAATTTTTACAATTTTAAAGTGAAGATGATTTTTTCTAAATATGTTTTATTTTAAAAAATGCAATGTATAAAGATTTTTAAGAAATTGTCAATTATATGACAAAGTTTTCAATTATAATTTAAAATTTTAATAAATGTATTTTTAAACTATTTTTTAACATAAACATTGATTTTGAAACTTAAAAAATTTTAATTTTTAAAAAAAGAAGAATTATAAAATTAAAACTGCAGAAATACATAAAAACAAGTTTTTGTTTTAAGATGAAAACTTAATTCAAGCATTCATTCCCAAGGATAAACGCTATACATAATATTTGTCATAGCAATTAATATTTGTAAATCAGGATGTAATACAATCTTTGGATGTAAAAAAATTACTTTCATTTAAAAAGAGTAAATTTATAGTTTTATAACCATCTGTGTAAGGGGAAAATAAGAAGTAATTTATGAATAAAGAAATAAATACAATATTTATAATATTCAAATATGTAACACATAATTTATATATATAATAAAGAAAAATGCTCAAAAATAACAATTATAATCAAAGTTAAATTATAAATGATTTTTCCTAAGTAACAAGATTTTAGGTAAAATAAAAATATTTTAAAAATATTTTTATAAAATAAATTGTAAACATATTTTATTTTTCATTATTTCCTTTGTTTTCTTTAGAGTGAAAATAAAGGATTGAATTTCGAAGAAAAGAATAATTTCAGTTAATTAAATTTTAGAGGAGGAAAAAAAAAAAAGATACAATAAATTAAAAACTTTTTCTGGTAAAATTTTTTGAAATATACTTGTTTTTTTTTTGTTGGATGATGTATTTTTGTTGCTTTGCAATGATGAATCCTGAGTATCAATGTTTGGTAAAAGTTTTGTACCAGCAAATCTGTATCGACAGAAAAATGTAGGAATTTCGTTATTTCCTTCAGATGTTTCAAATGATCTACAATCCTCAGTAACAGACAGAAATTTGACCTGTTCAAAGAAAAAGCTGTATGTTTATAAAAAACTACCACATTACAATTCTCGAGTTGGTAAAACTAACATATCTGTTAGATACTTCAAATAAAAGAAAAAGCATACAATGAAATAGCACGTTTCTTTAAAAGCTAACTAAAAGTATTTTAAGAGAGTACTTAAGTAGATAAATCCAAAACTATATGGAGACTTGTTTTGAAATTTCAAATCGTGCTTAATTACTCTGATTTTATTAAAGAAAAAAAATATAACAATCTTCATTTTGAAGTATGAAAAAATATTACAAAAGGTATTTATGTAGATCAACTTTTCAGTAGAACATTGCTCATGAAATCTACTAACAATCTGGAGTATGAGATAATCTGGATATTTATTTTATGGTTAAAATTATCTCTGAAATAGTCAGAATTTTTTGTAAATTTATAAATATCTATTTAGAGAATATATATATAATTAAATGCAAAATTAGATTATCAAACACGTTCCATTTAGTGATGAATTTGGTAAAGTTCTTTAAACAATTTCTTACCATACATTTTCTGATTGATACAAAATAAATAGCACATTTCTATACTGATTCATTCTAGATTTGCCTAAATCAAGTGACAAGGCATTTAGGAGTGACAAGGAACCTTAGCTGGCATTTTAGTCTCTACACTCCCATATCAACCACTGTTAGAACTTTGAGCTTTGATAGAATTAATAAGCATCAATCCCTCAACATGAAGAGTTCTTTAGTGACACTGAAATTTAAGACACGACTCAATAGAAACAATGGTATAGTCATGAGTTTTTGACCATAACCACTCCACTACTGCAGTCACATAAATAGACAGCATACCAATTCCCATTTTTACATTCAAAAGGCAGTTTACCTAGCAAAAATTACTGAACATGCTTTATATTCATTTAATACTTGATGGAGCATAATGCATCCCTCATAAATAATGCATTTATAAACAAACTGCAGGTTCTTGTTTATCAATGCAAAGGAAGATTATTAACTGTTAATATTTACTACTTGGCAGATCTAATATAATTAAGATAATTCCAGTTTCTTCATTTAAAACAATGTGTTAATTTTCAATTAATATATTTCATATATATACTGTAAAAAAATCATAAACTGAGAAACAAAAATTCACAGGCAAAGGGTACAGTTTCAAGTATATTTTAAAACTATGAAATATTTCAGAGTTCATAAAAATAAATTTGAAATTAAATCTAACATTACAGAAATAATTCTATAAATGGAATTAATTAGTTTCTCAGAAAGAATTATATATTTGAATCAGGAAGTTAAATACTATTAATTCAAAGCTTAAAATCATTTCAAAGAAACTTATAAGACAAATCAAAACATATAAATTACAGGGTGAACTGCAAATAAAAAGATATTTTCAGATATTGACAAAGAATATATTTAAGATAGCAAAAACAGAAAGCTTGAATAACATTTAGACTTAAAAATATTTATAAAAACATGGAATGAGTAGCAACATTCAAAATTGTTTAATTAATTTTTTTTATGATTGCAATATAGTGTTATTACAATTTATACTAAAAAAATTTTAAAATAAACTTCAACTGAAGCTGCCTTAAAAAACAGAAAACCTACCACACACTTATTGAAAATAGTATCAGCATCAATGATATCTGAGTAATGAGGTCGATTTTCTTGCACAAGTTCATTTTCAAACAACTCATTAAAAAGTTTTTGAGCAAAGGGAGGAAGTTCAGTTACACGAGAAAACCACTGAACTCTGGCAACATGAGGTTCATATTTATCACCTAAAATGAAAATTCATTTTTAAATTCAGCTTGTAAAGCAATTTATTTATAAACTAAATATTATTCATTTCAAGCTTTTTAGCTCTTCTAATGCAAATCTCAAGGGGGAAAAAATACTTATTTTGTATCATTTAAACAGAATTATTATGTTATTTTAGGTTTTATATTTGTGCACTTTGAAATCAATACAAAGGATTGCTGATAATACACTTTGTAAATCTGAACTAGAATCAAATATTAAGGACAATACTCATGCTGGTATCTCATTAACTGCACTCAATATCAACCTGAGACTGAAATCTGTTTAATGGGTAAACATTAATTCTTAAGCTCATGCTTTTAATAACTAAGCTACCACAGCCTTATTTAACTATTGTATTTAACATCTTATAAGTTAGTTTAAATGAAAATAAATGTAGAAGTCTTATTTATATCTTATTATAGTTAAAAATTTGGGCTAAACCTACATGTTGCTTAAGGATAAAAATTTGAGGGTGGTAATCAGTGCCTGGTCACTAATGTGTTGCCATTTGATAACAGTGAGTGACGAACCAAAGATATCAAAGTGGAAGAATGCCACAATATGTTCAAAGGAAAAACAGGAGAAACCCATGCTTTCCACTTTTCCTAATCTCCACGAAAAAAATGGGAAAGAACAAACAAATCTATGGCATCACAAATAATGGATACATAAAAAATTCCATAAAACACATGTTTTTATCCAAAATTAATAATGGGTTTCTTTCCTGATGCAGAAAATGAATTGATAAAAAATAGTTTAAAATAAACAAAGAGGGTTAAATAAACTTTTACTATAAAAATATTAGATACTTTGTCTTACCATTGTCATATAAATCTTTAATCTGGCCAACATAACAGTGCGATGGGTCTTCAGGGTCCACAGATTCATCATTTCGTATTAGTACAAAATCTCCTATTTCAAACTTCAAATCATCTAAATAAAATGCTCTAAAAATACAATAGAAAATAAATATAACAGAATTATAACACAAGAAGAAAACTTTTAAAAGAAATAAAAAAATAAATATTTTTAGCACTATTTCTTTAAAGCCCTACTATTTGGTATTTTATTTCATGCACATTTTCTTAGTGCTACATGATTTTATTTTTTCCCTCCCAAACCAAAACTATAATTAAAAATTAAAATTAGCAAAATTTTTTTTGTAAAAAGGAAAAAAAAGTAATGTAAATCATGTTCTCTTTACCACAATGGGTGTAAGGTGGATATGTTGTGAAATTAGTGGAAGGGAAAAAAATATTTATTTTTATTCTCTAGCAAAAAAAAAGCATCTCTTTTTGTCAGCAAGAAGTGTGCTCTGCTAGGACCCACCTGCATATTACATATAAGAGATGAAAAAAGAAAATTACAACATTTTTTCATTTTAGACTAGCCCAGAAAAATAGTTTGAAAACATTTATTTTTCAAAATAATTTATAATAAAATGTTAAAAAAGCATATAGAAAAATCAATAAAATTTTACATTAAGAAAGTAATTTTACTTTTAACAGAAAAAAAAATTATTTTACATATATTGTGACTAGCACTGAAACCTTAATTCATTATTTATAACCATTACTGATTATTTGCATTCCACCTTGTTAGTAATTGCATAAAAACTATTCAACTTTGAAAACAGTTAATAAAATGGCTAAACATTGAATATATATATGTATATATATATATATATCATACACTCTCATTCTTCTCGTATATTTGAAAATGCTATTATGCATAAACCCTTCCACAGGGAAAAATAATGAACTTTTACAGCTTGCTTAACCTTAACTAGTACTTATATATTATACCATTGACCAATTTTGCAAATCGAGGTATTGCCAAATGCTCCTATAAGCAGCCTAATAGTGGAAAACTGTTCCTGTGCATGTTTGAACACAATAATGATAACAGCATTTGGTGAATCTTTTTGAATGGGTGAAGTTTTTTAATTTGGTAAAAATGTGGTCAACAATATATTACACAAATAAACCTAAACTTCACTTTGTTATCTACAGTCACAGTGACTGTCTCATAAAACATAATTTCTGAATTCTGGTCTATTCAACTCACTTTTTCTTATTTTGAAAGTCTTTACTTTTTAAGGTTCTTAATTCTAGATAAGAAAGTGGAGATTACATTTTTATTCAAATTATTTTTTTGTAACAGTTATATTATTTGAATTTAAAAAACTTAACTACATACTTTTTTGAGACTACATTTCTTCATATTCATTATTTTCATAAATTATTCTCCGAATCCATATAGCATTTCCGTGAGTTTCACATTTTCATATCATCACAGAAGATAAATTTTTTTATAATATAAAATTACCAATAAGGGCACAAGTTCGATATACGGACTTTTTTCAAAAATGGCCAAATTCTTTTTTTCGGCGATGGCAGTCGCCAAGGGAAGCACAGGGTTGCATTCCACCCTTCCCCTTTAGCCGCCAGGAAACGCTGCGATACTCCCCCCTCCCTCCTGAATAAACAGTTTTGCAAAGTTCCTGTCTTCAATCTAAGTTTGTTTTTCTTGCAAAATCTAAAAATAGTTTCCTATCCCTACATATTTCATAAACAAAATCAAGATTAAATACTCCCTTTTTCTCCCAATGTGGCCTTTTTGCTAGAAAATAAAACAGGAACTGTTTCTGACAGAACTTTCTTATACTTGGGATAAACACTGCAAATAGTCCCATGGTTAGAGGGAACAGGTTACAATATTTAAAGGTATATAAAATAACAAGGTTTTTAAAATTTAAATTAACCTCTTTGTAAATTAATAATAATAATGTAAAAATTGGTAGTCAGCCTAATCTATAACTGGAATAATTTATCAATAAGTAAAAATGAATGTTAATGAATAACTAAATAATATTAATAAATAATATGGATAAAGGCACATTAATAATAAAAGAATATATTTCCTAATTATGACAAAATTAAGTCAACCTAAGCAATAATTAAATAATTTTTCAGTAATTAAGAAGAAATATTAATAAGTAATATGAATAAGAAATAAGGTAATAATAAAAGAATTGAAATACAACCTAATAATTAAAGAATATTCAACCTAATCAATAATTAAAAATAAACTTTATTAAATATTAAATATAACTATTTTTTATAAATAATTTTTAATATAATTATTAATTTTAATATTACATAAAAATTGTTAATTTTAATATTAAATAAAGAATAAAAATTATTAATTTTATAATAAATATTAAATAATTATGATTAATTAATATTCTTTATAAATATTAAGAAATAACAGGAAATAAGGCAGTGAATTCTTGTCCGGAAATATCTATGTCTGAACAGTTGAAAATCTAAGATGAAAAGAAGGGTGTCTGAGAGAGAATTCCGTAGCTCCCCCCCCCCCAAACATTACTGATTGGAAAATTCGCCATAAAACGAAAATCCCCGCGGAACCCAACCGGAAAACAGGGGGAATCATGGTAGACAGAATCTGGCGCAGAATCTCCCGAATAGGGCGCCAAAAAAAAGTCCGTATATCGAACTTGTACCCCAATAAGTTAAAGAAAAGTTATTTTAAGAAGATTAAGGAACAAGTTCGATTATAACCAACAGCTTCAAGCAGAGCATTGATTCTAACTAAAAGGAAACCAATTAGTAATATTTGATAAAAATAAAATTATTTTAGACATTTCCGTAATATTTCCTCATTTATATTTTAACTTGTAATATCAAACTCTTTACATTAGATTATTACTAGTTGTGTTATTAACATTAAACTAACTGGAGTGACGAATAGGTGCAAGCCAAATTTCACAATATTATAATTTGACATCAGTTTAGCAAACTGTATACTTAAGTAGGCTTGATAAATTTAAATGTGGAATTAATACTTTTGACATAAATAACAATAATATCTGTTCTTCACTGCTAATTTCTAGATGTTTTTTTAAAAAAAGAAACAGTTTTTAAAAATTAACTCTTCTTCACATTTGCAGAACAGCAAATTTTGCATTACTTTTCTGTTTTAAATTTTCTTGGAGCATTTCTTCTATTACTTGTTCTGAAAAATATGATTTACACTTTAGAAAATACAATTTTAAATGAAAATTAAAAAAAAAAAACAGCTTAAGGTTTAAATTGAAATAAGATGGCAGTGTCAGTTTATACATTGGGTGCTTGGGGCGGGTACGCGGATAAGCTGGACTTAACCAGATTTTCTGGTTATAAATTTCGATCCTACGGTGCCAAGGGGCTTGTAGATCTTCTGCACCCTGGACCCAAAATGAACAAATTGGTACTAGTGAATGGAATGAATGGGCGTAGCATTAGAAGATATACTAGAAAAAACAGGTTTGAGGATGGCAGGTTAAGTATGACATATACATGGGCAGGAATGGCTAAACAAGATTTTTTTAAAACACTGATATCTCAGAGAGAAATGCACAAATGATTTCAATGCCTTTTGATTAATTACTATGTTTTGTGAAAATTCCATATAAGTGTTCATATTGACTCTTCCGAGGATTTGTGGAACTTCATTTAGAAATAATTACAAGGAACATTAAGCGCAAGAATTAATTCAATTTTTACTTTTTGTAAAGTTTATGTAGCAAAAGATGCACACAACAACAATCCAAATGAGTTGTTTATAATCTTTCTCAATACTCTTTAAAAAATTATTCTTTTTAGGAAGAAAAAGAATTTTAACACAACAGAAGTCTATTTTTTAGGAAATGAATAACTCATATTGCAAACTATTAAAATAAGAATTTTTAATAGTTAAAATATTTGCTTTTGATTGGTTCTTAATTTTGGAGGACTATCAATACCAATAAACTTACAGCCAATTTTAAAAATCAACAAAAATTTGCTCACTACATATTAAACTTTTAGGAAGCTTTAGAAGGAAGCTGATGAATAAAATGATAGAATTAAAAAAATTAGCTAGTGATTTTTAACAACAGAAAAAAAATTAGCCAACTTTAAAAAGAACTATTTTAAATATACTGAGCTAGTTTTCACAAAACTGACAGAGAATTCTATCATATTATATACATATTAAATTTCCTAAAAAATATAAATAGTGGAAATTTCAATTCCAAAGCTGTATGCAAATTAATTTGATTTAAGAATGTACAACATTTTTATACTGTTCCTATAGCTCATTGGATTTAGAACCCAAGATGTTCTGGAATGGTATTTGAGAAATAAAGTCTTGCATGTTTTTATATTTTGATTTTTACGATACGAAAAGAACATTGCTTAGTTAAGAATAAATTCCGTCGATTTATTTCTGATTAGCATAAAATTTCTCCCTAAATTAAGTACACCATGTCAGTTTTACCAAAACAAAATTTAAAATAAAGGAGTAGCTAAAAATTTTAATAAAATAGCTTGTGAAAAATTACTAATCAATTAATTATGTCTCTTTGAGGAAAATTCACAGGAAAAGTGCAATGCATCAAAGCTTGTGATTTTTTTTCGTTTTAAACTCTTATCAAGAACACAATTATATACACACTTGTAATGAATTTCGGATTTCTTCTTTGGAAGAGTTCCTTCCCCCACCCAACGAAATTCCGAGTCATTTTCAAAAAGTATAACCATTGTTGAATATTTCAGAAATGTTTAACTTTGTTTACCAAAATATCATTGTGATTTACGCGCCTTCGCAAGGTTGCGATGAGCGGCAAGAGTTGCCAGAAACTTTTGCAATAAAGTAGTAGAAGAGGAAAGTAGTAAATCGATTTTTACTCACAGAAAACTATTTTAAAATGCTTTAATTATTAAGTTTATTTAAAATACATTCAAATTCTTTCAGCTCAGTGTCACTATCTGCTGTGCCCTTTTTATAAATTTCAGAATTATATCAAAGCATTTATGATGATGGAATGATCACAGCAAGTTCTCATTCTCTCATAGTCCTTTTTATTCTGAATCCAACTGTTCAAGGCACTTCGATTGCGGCTCATTCACACGAAGGTGATCAAAGTAAAAAGGATAGATTCATACCAAAACGCTTTTGCTTACATAATAGATTTCTGCTCATTAGGTGACGCTGAAGATTGTAGTTGAAATTCGCACTAAATTCATTCTGGCTTAGTTACGTATAAGTATGGATTGCAAGAAAAATGAATATTTTACAATTTTATTAGCACTGAAAAGGGAGGACAAGAGACGATGGTAGAGGCTCGACGTATTTTTCAAAAGAGGTGATAAAGACAAACATCTATGCAAATAGATGAGATGCGTTTGTCAGACACAGAAAGCTATTTCAATTTTTTTCGAATGTCACCGCAACTTTTCTATAATTTTTTATTAATAGTTGGACCAATTTTTTTAAAAGGAAAATTATAGAGATAGTATTTTAACTAAAGGATAGATTGGCTTTAATTCTGAGGTTTATGCAAATTTTCTAAAATGTGAATTAATTAGTTCTGAAATTTTTGATGCTCGTACAAATGTTTATTCATAATATTTAACTAAGAATGTTTCATGTTCAAAGCAACTTTTTATTAGCTGTATTGGCGGAAACATTGAATTTTTGCCCTGTAACAGAGATTAAAAACAAAAAAGAAAAGAAAAAAAAATAAACATTCGTTATTTTGTGAAAGCAATCCCATTAAAATCACAAATTACACTTCTAATGACGCATGTTTCTATTGGATATGGATACATAATTAATAAGCTCAACACAATTAGTCTAGACCAGTGTGTATCAATCATTTTTGTTGGTCACCCATCTGAATACAAAAAGAAATGTGAAAGATGTATCAAAATTTATCAAATTTATGAAAAGATTTTATTAAATATCTGACTATTATGAAAACCGAATGAAATTTTTTCATTAGTTCACAGCAATGTAAGCCCATCAAAGAAATATAAATATTGGGTTATTTTACAAATCTTTTCTATGTCAATTACAACTGGACAAAAAATAATGTAAAATAAAAGCAGGAAAAATAAAAAAAAAATCTTTTTTTTTAGTAAATGTTGAAGTAATTACAAATTCTATTTTCAAAGCTACAAAACTCATGCACTTTTAATTATTCGTTAAAAATTCTTGTGGCCCATCTGATAGTCTAGCTTGGCACATAGGACTATAAGAGATCCACTCTAGAATCTCGGAGTCAGAATTAACATCAGCCATAATTAAAACAAATATTATTTATTTATCCTTTTATAAATCTAGCAAAACCCAGAAAAGGAAATGCACGGATGTAAAGTATTGGAGTCAAAGCGGGGAAGATGAGATATTTAATATTTACTTATAAATAAAGTCACTTAGGTTTGGAAATAATCGTAACTTTTTATCTCAAATAATTGACTTTAAGTCGATTTGAATCTAATTCCAATATTTTACTGACTAACTGTCAATTATCAAAATTATATATTAATTAATTAATCAGTCGACGAGTTTCTCTCGTCTAACTTTCTATTTACGTTAATCTCAAACTTCTGTCATCTAACTCCTAACTTCTCTCTCTCTCTCTCTTATCGAACCTAAAAGTTAATGCTTAAAAATACGACATGATTTGCATAGATCGTATCTTCTTCTTTGGGAGAAAGTTTTCAATTGAACAATTTTTGATTTTATAGAACTTCCCCAAAAGGATTAGTGAAAAGTACGCGAATAGACCCGTTACAGGGATAGGAAATACCGGTCTAGATACATGCTAGAAAATTATGATTATAAAAACTATAAGATGGCATTCCTTACAAAACTTAATAAATAACAAAATCTAAAACAATGCAGAATATTTTCATGCAAGTATAAATCTGAAACACACTTTATTTGATGCACAAACCCTAGAACACATATGCTTTAGCATCTAGGAAGTCTCTTGAGATAGTTGTTTTTAATGCTAAGGTGTTTTTGATATTCTGTGTTGTAAAAAGCAATTCTTATGAAATTTTATTTTTAAAAAGTGTTTCAAATTTTTTTATACTTGTATTATAGATTTCTACGCAAGTATAAGAAAATATTAAATAGCTTGATTAAATTTTGTTTGTATTTAATAACACAATTGCAATAACATACAACCTAATATCAATTTTTTCAAAAATCAAAGATAAATATAATTTTTAAAAAAATTAATTAACGTACAAGAAATTCTTAAGGAAGTAAAAGTTTTCTTCCAAGTATTTTCTCTCGTGCTTTTATTATTAATTAATGTTTTTTTTTTTTTCATATTGTAACTATGTCTGGGTAAAAACTTTCAAAGCATTTTCTCGCATTTGTGATTTCTTTCCGTTGGATGATGAATATCTCTGAAATTATTTTAAATATTAGGATCATTTTTTTAAAAAAAAGTATATTAGGGTTCCGCGTTAAATTATTACAGACTAATAGATTTATTAGATATGCATTTTTGGTCTATATAATATTTTCTAAGGGATCGATATTTTTAAAATTCTTAGTGAAGATTTCACTTATTTCGTCCTTCATGAAATATATAAATGTGCTAGAGACGTATCAATTATTTCTCAAATCAGTAATAAATTGGGCCGAATTTTTTATTGCAGATCTTACGTTGCGAATTCACACTACCTCTTAACGGTAAATCTGTCAGGCAGATTTCTTCTTTAAATGGTAGTAAATAACGAAATATGTCTTTTATACTATTACTAAATGATTTTACACACACACACACATTAGCTCATAATTTTTTTCACGTAGTGGAACAAAAGCGCTATTAGGACGCAAATTTCGTCTTCGTTCCATATTTTGTCGTACCTTTTTCTCAGCCAATAAGCAACCAATTGACCTCGGGTTTCGGCATTTGGTCGGATTTGTGCCCTAGATGAGCCGAATCATATTTAAATTTTCCCATAGTTTTCCCGAATTTTCCTGAATTTCGCAAGTTTATAACAAAATTTTCTCAAATTTTACCTAGTAAATTTATTGTTTGCAAAAAGTTTTGTAAAATAGAACATGTGAAAAACGCGCTGAAATTACTTGACCATGCCAATGATTGATATCTTGTTTTATTTCTTGAATACTCTTATAGCCAGACATAGCTTTTTAAAAAATTTTTTACTATCTTCCCTGTTTTTTTTAAAAAAAAGAACTTCTTTCTGAATTTTGAAATTACTAATATTTAATTTTTTCATCCTGGTACTTATGCTCTATAGATCCGTTTTAAATACAAAATTTCATTTTTTAAAATAATTTTTAAATTGAAATTTTACAGTTGCACGAATTAAATTAGGGTAACGAAGATTTTATAGGAAGCCTGTAATAGAATTTTGAAATGGTCTCGGGATTAAGAGTTGTAAACTACAAAAATATGATTTTTCATAAGTTTATTGCTGTTAACTATTTCTATTACGTCAAATTTAACTGTTTTTTATTATGTTATTGTTGGAAAAACGTCATTTAAATTTAGACTATTTTGTCAGTTAATTTTGGAACAAATTCTTCAAAATACTGGACTCTGGCTAATGTGTAGGCATCCAATTAAATTACTTACAAAACAGTAAAAAAAAGAACTTCCAGCTTTAGGAATCTAAATTTAGTTGATAAAAATAGCATGTTTTAAAAACAATTCAAAGAAATTTAACTGCAAATTATAAAATTAATTTTTTTTAGTTCATCCATAATCTATATTACGTGAAAATAAAAGATAAAGTTACACATAAAAACAACAAATTTATTCATCGAAGATAAAATGCGAAAATGTAGTAAAAAAATTTTCCAACTAACTTCAGAACTCTTAATTTTAATCTAATAAATTTTTTTCCACTTCTTCATGATAAAATAGAACATTCCTATCTAGTTACCCTTTTAAATATAACGCTATATAACAATAAATGATAATAAATAAACCGAAACTTTTCCGTCAGCCGGGCACAAGCGAAAAATTGCCAAATAATATAGAATTCCACCAAATTTTTCTTACAACTATTAAGGGAATTTTCGTTTGGGGCCAAGTGCTCTATTCTCTGAATTCATTCAAATAAAGCACGTTTTCCTTTCTTTCTTCCATCTCTTAAACTTCTGTTTTAAAAAATGATGCAAATTTGGGATTTAGCCAGAACTGAAGAAGATGCACTCTCTTTTTTTTTGTAAGCATTCTTTTTGAGTAAAACTGTTTTGTTTACAATTCATTAATATTTGTTTATAGTTGAACTTGTTTTGCTTACTATTAAATAATATTTATTTATAGTTGAACGTTTTCGACTTTTATTCCGTCGACTGTTTTGTAATTCATTTCGATTGACGACTTGGCTCGCGTTTGGTTCACAATTGGTGACTTTTGCACCCGACTAACGGAAAAGTACCAATACAATAAATCTTATGAAAGAATGTGAACATTTTGAAAATTTAGAAGATAAATTTTGCAAACAAAACTTGTCAGTTTACTTAATGTCTTCGAAACAAAGCTTCTGTGTAAACAGCGTTAGAAACTAAAATTGTATTTTGCATTTAAAAGAATATCTTCATTCTTTTATTTAGCGAGAAATGAAGCACGCAAATAAATAATCTATACAAATAAATAAAATTGAAGTGTCTGTTTGTAATTTCAAATTAGCAGCTTTTTACTTAATGCACTAAAAGTATATACGGTACCCATAAAACAAAACCAATTTTTAAAATTTTTGTCTGTCTGTCTGTCTGTTTGTTCCGGCTAATCTCGGAAACGGCTGGTGCGATTTTAAAAATTCTTTCACTAATGGAAAGCTACATTAACAGGGAGTAACATAGGCTATATTTTATTCCCGTATTCTTACGGGAACGGAAACTATACGGGTGAACGTGAAACTGAATGCCAAGATGAACGCCAAATTGAACGCCAAGCTGAGCTAATGAAGTCGTTGTTTTGGTTACTGGCGACCGATGCTCTTCATGAGACATAATAGTGTTACGCGCACATGATAATACGCTGACACGTGCCATAATTTTTTTTTATGATAGTTATCTCACTGTTCAGTTAAGTAGAGCATCGGCTGTTTCGGATGCACTTTTAAAAATAATAAATCAAGGCTTCATAAGCAAAAAGCAATGCAAGAAACAAAAGATTGATAAGTTTTACGGTTAGTTTTAATCCTTTCTTTTTTTTTTTAATTTATATTTTTAGTCACATTTAAACAATAGTTATTATAATCCCAATCTATATCTATACAAATAAATAAAATTGAAGTGTCTGTTTGTAATTTCAAATTAGCAGCAATTGTTTGTGGATGCGGAGGTTTAAGGGGCGTTAGAAATTCCGATTTTTAAGTTATTAGACGTACAGTCTTGAAACTTAGTAAATAGATTCCTCTCATAGGGTAGAGATACGCTACAAAATGGGTTTCGTGAAAATTGCCCTCAAGTGGCGTTGCGGGACTTAAGGGGTGTTATAGATAATTATTTTCATTTTTAAACTATTAGACGCACAGTCTTTATATTTGATAAGTAGATTTCTTTTATAGAGTAGAGATCAGCTATAAGAAGGTTTTGTGAAAACAGAACTCTAAATGGCGTTGCGGGGGATTTAGTGGCGTACTAGATAAATATTTTCGTTTTTAAACTACTTCACCTCCCTGCTTGAAAATTGGTAGGAATGTTTCTTTCATGGAGTAAATATCCGCTTCAAAACAGGTTTGGGGAAAATTGACCCCCAAGGGGCGTTGCGGGGTGTTAAGGGCAGATATAAATAATTATTTCTATTTTTAAACTATTAGACGCATAATTTGAAATTTGGTAAGCAGATTCCTCTCATAGGATAGAGATACACTACAAAATGTGTTTTGTGAAAATCGACCCCTAAACCGCGTTGCGGGGTTCAAGAGGCGTTATTGATAATTTTTTTTTTGCATTTTTTATTTATTGGACGCACAGTCTTCAAATTTTGTTAAGCAGATTCCTTTCATAGTGTGCAATTCCCCTACAAAATTGGTTTTGTGAAAACAGACCCAGAAGTGGCGTTGCGGGGGCTCAAGTGGCGTTATAGATAATTATCCCCATTTTTGAACTATTAGACGTACAGTCTTGAAATTTGATAAGCAGATTCCTTTCGTAAAGTAGAGAACCGGTACAAAATGGGTTTCGCGAATATGAACAACCAAGTTTAATTTCGGGAGATTAAGAGGCGTAATTGATAAATATTTCCATTTTAAACTATTTGATCATCCTGCTTGAAATTGGTAGGCATGTTCCTTTCATGGAATAGAGTTCCTCTAACAAAGAGTAAAACGAAAATTGACCCTGAAGGAGGGTTGCGAGGGTCAAGAGAAGCTACAGAAAAAAATTCCTGTTTTTAATTGTTAGACCCATATACTTGAAAATTTTTAAGCATGTTTCTTTTGTTGAATGGGGATTCACTAAGAATGTATTTTAAGCAAATCAAGTTCTGGGGGGGGGGGGGTGCAGACGTATTGATAAAAAAATTACTTTTTTCGAGCTACAAGGACTATAATAATGAAATTTGTTTTGCATTTTTCTTTTGTTGAGTTGAAATCCTCTAAGAGCGGTTATTTTGGAAAACGGCTCTCAACGGGATTACGGGATATTGATAGTAAAACTTTTGTTTTTTTCTCTTAGATTTAGACTTGAAATTTGGCTTGCATGTTCAATTTACGGAGTAGAGATCCACCGAAAATTGGTTTTGCTGGAATACACTTGGTTTTTGGGTTACGAAAGAGCAAACATCATTCTATGCTTCAATTTTAGAGATTTTTAGAAAACACAAATTAGATGAGTTCTGCCCCTTTTTTTTAATCAACAGGCGACAGTTACAGGTATAAGTATATTTTTCAATACAATGGAATTCTTAATGCAGGACTTAGATATCAATAATTTATACATATATATAAGCAGTAAAAATTTATAAAACATCATGAAATTCCCAGCGAAGCGGGCGGGTAACAGCTAGTTTATGAAATATAAAATGCTTGAGTAGTTTATCTTTCTTACTACGACGTTTTAAAATATCTTAAGTCCATACTCTGTATAATTCATGACATAATTCCATTTCTTCTACTAAAGTTTAAGAAGATAATCGATTTTAAACACACACACAGTATTCTGAAGGTTAATTCATATTCTCTTTTTTACCTGAATCCTAATGGTTGTTCAATATTTGCCTTCCAAAAGGGAAGCTGTTTTTGATTTACTTAATTGAAGCTAAATTTATGCGCTTATTAAATTTGTTATTTTTTCTGAGTGAGCAATATTTTTGTTTATTTTATATGATGGTTCATGACATTGAATTTTTTTTCTGGAGCTAACATTGATTTTCAATTGCTTCAATTTTATGTAAAACTGGAAAAAAATCATTTCCGTTTATGTATGTAAATTTTTTAAGCAAATACCATCTCCTGTTGATGTATTTTAGAAAGCCTAAATGTATAAAATGTATTTTATTTCTTATTCATTATTTTGGAATCCTTCAACATTCTTTTCTACAATTCACTCCGAATTCTTCCACAGTCTCCAAATTTTTGGATCGTATTGCGTATAAGAAAACTAGAAGAATCATATAAAATTGTGTTTCGGTATACTGACTCAAAAAAGTCTTATATTCAAAACTAAGCTCGCGTCACTGACTCGAGCACGATGGCCGACCGGAGCCAAAAGCAGCCGAATGATCGTAACACACCTGAACCTGACGCTTCATTTAGATTCACTCTTCACATTTTTGGTTTAGTCAAATAAATAAACCAATGTATTCAGTAATTATTAAGCACGTCTGTGAAAATTTTAATAATAAAATAAAAATTAATATAATAATATATTTCATTCTTTGACATATTTTAACATAAAATAACAGACGATAAATCTTATAATTGTTGATTCAATATAAATATTATCCATAAAACGTTAAGTACAGAAGATTTTAATTAAGAGGCTAATGATTTTAAACTAAGAACTTTCTTGCTAATAATTATATAATTATTGCAACTTGTAATATTAGTGTGATATATTTTAATAGAGGACCTTTGAATAAAATTCACGATCACAAAAAATTGCGTACGTACTTTGACAAACAATACTACTTCGTTTCTCATTGTTACCGGGAACGGTTGTGAGGGCCAGGGTCAACACAAGCTCACGAAATCTTTAATGATGGAAAAACTGTTAATTTGTTACGAATGACCTTGTCAGTATCGTCCTATATAATAGTCTTCATGGGAACTAAAATGCATTTGTCACATTTCTCCCTCTTTTTTTGGGAGGAGCAAATGTTTTTTTCCCTTCACAATCTGAAGATATTTAGAATGATTGAGTTTATCAAGCGGCCACTTTTGTTCCAAAATATTTTCTATGAATCCGACACATTTTTCTCCTGTGAGTGACTTAGTAGTTTTGAATGCTGTAGTGCACAACTAATTATGGTTTATAAATGTAAATGAACAGAATATTAAAAAAATGATTAACTACGATATGTATTGGATTAAGTTGAAATTGTTCAAGCAAAGGATGAGCCTGATGAAATAATGCATATTAGTCATGATAGCGAAAGCAAATTTTAGAAAAGCAATGAACAGGAAACGTTTGAGTTGAAAGGAAAATATTCAAATGCAACCTAAAACCCTCCATCAAGAAAGATATGAAGCCACAAGTGTACCACAAGACACACTGGTGCATGTCAAAAAGACACACTTAAGAAAAAGTTCAGCTTGCAATTTGTCAATCTTCAAAGGACAATAAAACTACAGAACCTTGAATAAAACATGAGAATTTTGCCTACAAATATCATTCGTGTAATGTTAGCGAAAAGTTACTGTGACATGTGTCCTTTATTAAAGTCCCGCCCATTTGAAACATTTTAGTTCAGTTTGATTGGATTTTTTCTCAAATTGTCAAAGAAAAATTGAAAAGTTCTAAACTATAGGAAAGTATACTTTCTCCTATTTAAATTATTCCCTGGGATTACGATTTTCCTCGTATACATTAAAAATAATAACAAAAAAAAAAAGGATTGAGGCGGCTCACTCACCCACTAACGTCATTATCGAGTACGCAACTACTCCCGGGTGTTTCTAAATGAATGTCGGAGTTTTAACGCTTTATTGTATTTATAACATATAACTTACAAGTATAATTCATACATTGAAGGAAAGAGTAACTGAAACAGTTTTACCTACAAGTTTGCAAATGTTGAATGTGAGGCCCATTTGTCACACGGCCCATATCAAGTTGATAGGTGAGTTCATCTCAAACTTTGTTTAATGTGTCTGAGGCAATTCTTGCAACAGCTGCTTCAATCCTGTTTCTTAACTCTGGAAGGTCAGCTGGTAGCAGAGATACGTACACACAATTCTTAATGAACCCCCACAGATAAAAATGACATGGCATCAGATCGGGTGAATGTGGAGGCCATGCCAAACAAGCTTTATCGGGAGGCCCTTTGCGGAAAATCAATTGTCGAGTACAGTCATGTTCAACCAATCGCGTACTGAGAGATGCAAGTGAGGCGGTGCACCATCTTGCTGCCAAATGAAATGAACTGGTTCACTTTCTTTCAATTGAGGAAATAACCATAGCTGTAGAGCATTAAGATAGGCAGAACCAGTTACAGTTGGTTCTCCGAAAATGAAAGGCCCGCACATTCTCCGTCGAGATATGACATTCAATTTAAATGAGTCTCATTGCAGTTCCAGCACCATGTGAGGATTTCCTAAGCTCCAGATGCACGCATTATGAGTGTTTACATGTGCACTGAGGTAAAACGTTGGTTCATCACTGAATGCGACATAATCCACAAAATTTTCATTAGCATGCATCAACATGCCGTTAGAATTTGGCGCGTAAGCCGAAGTCTGTCTGTTTTAGAGTTTGTAGCAACTGCAGACGATAAGGACGGAATTCTAAACGTTTGCATAAAACTTTCCAAGCAGTTGTCACTGGCATTGCTAATTCAGGACTTGCGCGCCGAACTGAATTTTTTGGGCTACGCAAGAAAGTCTCACATTCGAGAAAGGCAAAGAAAGCTAAGCCTTGGTTGTCCCGTACTTTTCCCTTTACAAAGACAGTGAGTTATTTCAACCTGATGATACCATCTACGAATGTTATTATCGTTTGGAGATTGACAACCAAACTTAATAAGGAACGCTCGTTGCACAGTAATAGCAGATTCTGTTTTTGCAAACTAGAGAACACAAAACGCTTTCTGTTCACTAGTCGCCATTTTTAGCGCGCAGATCAGCGAGAAAGGGGTGGGGGAACAGCATACGTTGACGATAAGCGAGAGGTGAATTTCAAGGACGTGTGTTTTGAAATTTCGAGATTGTTGCCTCTGACCTGAGTTTTCGCTGCCTTTTTTATGTTTTTTTTATAGTGAATTAATATATTTTGGTAGACCTCTAAGAAAGAGGTTTTATTTATTTATTTCCTTTCTTTTCTGGATTTTGGTAAGTTAACCAATTTCTCCCCCCCCCCCCTTTTTGTTGCTTGAAGCTAAGTCACTCCACATTCCGGATTACGGAATTCGATGAAGCAAAAATGACTGGTAACATGAAGGAAGCTATGGACTATAAATATTTTAAATCTACCCAAACTGCCCAAGAATTAATTCTGCGAATCGACAATAAAAGCTTTAATGAAATTACAATTTTACTTGAACACACAGGAAAAACGCGAAGCATCCCTAAATCGAACCCCCACTTATTACATGCTGAATTAAAAAACAAAATACCAAGGCATGATAAAATAACGCATATGTATTTCACTCGAAGAGGAAAAATAAAAATAAACACCTCGGATCCTGTATGCGCTGTTCAAATAACAGCTATTGAATAAATTCTCAATATTCTAGTAAAAGCCAACATAATATGGGAAGGGTTCACTCCGCGATTCCTACTTTTTGACATCCCAACTAATGTACATCTGGCAGATGTGGCATCTGAAATAAAAAAACTCAAATGATATTGAAATTGTTGAAATCCGTAGATTCATCAAGACAAATAGTCGTCAAGAAGCTTCTCCTGTCTTAATTACTATTCTGGGAATTAATACACCAGAATGTGTAAAACTTTAGTTTCTTAATCATACAACTCAATTATTCATAGACAAACCCCGGCAATGTAGCAATTGCTATAGTTTCACGCACTCATCACGTTTTTGTTCCAGCGATGTTCGATGTATTAATTGTAGAGGATCCCATTCTGGACAATGTACAAATCCTTCAAATTGCACAAACTGTAAAGGAGATCATCCGGCAAACTCCCCCAAAATTGTCCCACTTTTATAAAAGAAAAAATAATTCTCGAATTCAAATGTACTAAACACTTAACTTTGGAAGAAGCTCGACGAAAATTCAGAGAAACTCACTCCGCAAATTACGCTATAGCAGTAAAAACAACAGCAACAGGACCAAATATACAAGAATTTGAAAAAAAAAATTAGAAAACATAGTAGAAAATTTTCAAGCAGCTCTCGAAAAACAAACTACAGCCGTAATGAACTCGATGCAAATAATGATGGAATTAATGTTTAAACATTTGATAGGAATAATAGAAATGAGTAAACAACCGCCATCCTTTAATAGAAAAAAAAAAGATAAGTCTACCGCAAAGAAAATTGAAATATCCATACCAAGTACATGATACATAAAATAATATTGAAATTGGATAATTTTAAATTGCAGATATTATTCGCGAATTCTGAGTTATGATTTTCTTTCTTAAAAATATAGATAAATTATCTATATCTGTAAATATATTTCATTTCCTCAAGCGGAGGATTAAAAAAAATTTTTTGAAATTTTATTTTCCCTAGTATATCTTTTTTATGCGTTTTCTACAATGGAATTGTAGAAGTTTAAAAAACAAACTTATTTGGTTAAAAATTTCTCCCTTTTCACAATCAGATGTTTTGATATTTCAAGAGACTTTTTTAAAACCTAACGACAATTTTCAAATCCCAGGTAAAATAATTTTCAGACAAGACAGACCAGGAGAAGGGCTGCTGATAGCAGTACCATCAAATATTTCTGCTAGACAAATATCTTTTAACAGTATGTTATCTTCAGATATGAAATTTTAGTATTGCATATTATAATTAATGGTACTTCCTTTCATCTGATAAATTTATATGCATCTCGAGGACTTAATATTACACAACTTAGTTCTTTTCTTGATTCCTTATCGGACCCAGTTTTTATATTCGGAGATTTTAATTTGCATCACCCAATGTGGGGTTCAAATCATACTTCTCAACACAGTAAAAACTTTGTGAAACGGTTAACAAGTTCAAATTTTATCCTTCTCAATACTGATGTTCCAACACATAGAAACGATGTTGGCTCTGGTACTCTCCTAGATTTTACTCTTTGCTCCTCAAGTCTAATCGGATACAGCAATACTTTCGTTTTCGACAGCTCCTTTAATAGTGACCATTGTCCTGTTATCACAGATTTTAATTTTCATAAATCGACTAAACGACTCATTAAAAAAGTAGATTGTCCCTCAGTAATAAAGCAAGTTAAATCAACAGTCTTAAAGATAAACGATAATACTCACAATCTCTCTGACCATATATATATATATATATATTGCTAATATAATATCAAATAATACTCGAAAGGTAAAAATCTCTAATAGAACCTTCCCTCCTTGGTGAAACAGTGCATGTCACAATCTTTACAAACTCAAAAAAGGTTTCCGGAAAAAGGTCATTCGAGGAATCTCTCCAAAATTGTGGATCCGATACAAACAATATTCTACCTGGCTCCAATTTCATATTAAAAAAGCAAAAAATATATACTGGGATACAGTCTGTAACAATGTTTCTAACCGAGAACCTTTTATAATTTCCGAAAAAATTGTCTATGGAAAATAATCCTGAATCAACATCGAATTTTCTTCAAATCCATAATAGAATCATTTACCATCCACATATTCAAGCAACACTCTTTGCAGAGAGTTTTGCATCCATTAATACTAATCATGCGCCACTTCCATTGGATTTCTTTGGCAAGATAATAGCTTAATCAACAAACCCTTTCACTTATCTGAATTGAATAGAGCTATAAAATCTGTTAGAAACACAACTCCAGGTGCAGACCAGATCCCGGCTACATTCCTGAAACTATTGAACCAGAGTGAACGCATGATGATCTTAAACTTCTTTCAACAGATATTTGATAATTCAATAGTCCAAAGACGTGGAAACACGCTATAATTCTTCCAATTCCCAAACCATGCAAAGACGAGACAAATATCTCCTCTTATAGACCTATAGTTTTAACATCGGTTTTCTCTAAGATATTTGAAAGAATTTTAGTCGATCGAATTGCTCACTTTCTGATAACAGAACACAAACTTCATCAACAACATTATGGATTTGTTCCTTTTAAAGACAGCAGAACAGCAACTTATATAATTTACAAAGCAATAACAGACGCAAAGTTGGATAAAAAATACTTCGAAGGTATTAGCCTAGATATAAAGAGTGCTTATGACTCAATATACATAGATGGACTTCTTTACAAATTGGTATTACGGGGAAAATAACACTTTGGATGCTTCAATTTTTGTCTTACAGATTGCTGCAAATTCGATGGAGGGGATGTCTTTCATCCAAAAAAACTTTACATAAGGGTCTCCCCCAAGATAGTATACTGTCCCCGATATTATACACTATCTATATGTAGGACTTTTTTGAAACATTGGAAACTGGAGTCGAATGTTCAGTATATGCAGACGACATTTTTATCTATTGCTCACATCAATCATTTGATATTATTTGTCATAAATTACAAAATACTTTAGAAAGGATTAATCAACGGTGTAACTATAGGAAATTAAGCTTAATCCCAGACAAAAGCACTATAGCTGAACTCTCGAACAGAAAGATCCACTCATTTCCTAATAGCTCTCTCTAATCAATTTCTAGCTGGGACCCCTCTTCCGTGGTTGTCTTTAATTAAATACTTAGAAGTATATTTCTCAAAATGGAGTCAAAATATCACAATTATGCATAAATGAAAAATAAAGCACTGAAAAAGATCAATGCTGTTAAAGGAATAGCTTACAAGCATTATGGTCGAGAGCTGAAAATCTTATCATCTCATCATTTGTAACTTCTTCTTCCAAAATCAAGACAAATTGCTAGCGGAATTCTTACAGGAGTTAAAGAATCCTTAACTGCTGATTTTAAAATCATTAAAGATATGTATCATGATAGTGATATAAGTGAAGCTACATATTTGGATGTTTGGAAGCACAACTCTCACTTTAGAATCTACTCTATATACAACCCTCCTAAAAACAAACCAAATTTTGCTTACCTTGGTACAAGAACCACACGCTCTATTTTTATAGGAGATTTTAATACCCATTCACCATCATGGGGTTATAAAGAATTAAATGAAGCTGGAGTAGAAGTGGAAGACCTCTTGCTCTCTTCTACTTACGAGTTGTTATTCGATCCTAACGACTTACATACATATTTACATTACAATGGAAATACATACTCGCCAGACCTCTTGCTTGTCACGTCAAATCTCAGTCAGCATACCAAGAGAATCATACTAGACGATCCTGGCTCAGGACATCGACAAATCATCGCAGACATCTCTTTCCCTGTTTCAGAAAAAAACCCTAAGTCCTCAAAAATATCGTGGAATTTTAAAAAGGCTAACTGGAATAAATACAGAACTTATTCTCCGTATCGATCCACATTCCACTATCGCGTTTAGAGATGTTTTGGAAAGAGCAATGAATAATAAATCAACATTCAGAGCCTTTTTAAAAGGAAATAAAATTTTTTAATATTTACTAAACTATTAGGTTTTTTTTTTTTTGAGGGATCATAACCTGTGCTGCTCTATATCCCCCCCCCTTCAACCTTTCAATTAATCAATCAATCAATACGAAGCCGAATCCTGGTCGATCAGATAGGATTAATTGCAATTGACTCGGATTCGTCTAGTGTGAAAGAAGCCGTAGACGAAGTCTGAAAGACCTTTCATGCACAAGATTCAACATTATTTTAACCCCCCCCCCAAAGAAAGAACTAGAATTTCTTTTTCCAGTATTACAACTGTGACCCTCCCAAACCCCTAATCCTTATTACATTTCCCTTTCTGATAAAGGGGAGAATTCTATTGTAGGAAGTACTAGAGAGGAATATTTATTACCTTTTTGGAAATTTTTAGTCAAATATTTGTGCCAAAATCTTCCTAATAGCCACCACCATCTTACCTAGGTATTAAAATCACCACCGTAGTGCCCCTTAAGGGAAAAAAGGTATGAAAATATATAGTAGTTTGCAGGGACTGTTGTATTATTTTAGGTTAGCCAATATTTCATCTTAAGCAATTTTGTGTTAAACATATTTCACTGTATTTCATATTTATTCAGTTTTTTCTTAGATGCTTTTGTATTGTTATGAACAGTGGTTTCCAACTTTCATCAACAGACCCCTTTTTATACCAAAAATTTGGCCATGAAACCCCAAGTAAAATAACTCAATTTCAATGTATAACAGAAAAATTATAAATTTCACTTTGATGTAAAAATAAAGTATATAGGAAACATTGCCGACATCTGAAGTAATATTTATTCAAATTATAACTCTTGCATTAAAATATAGAAACTTTTTTTCCCCATGAAGTGGTTATCTTTGTGCAATACAAAGAAAAATACTGTTTTTTGTTCAAAATAAGAAAAATTTGTTACACTCGCTTCACATACAGGGATCATGCACAAAACAAAACTGTTGATTAGATGTACAACTCATTTATACTGCCATATTTTAGAAAAGTTATTGTATGTAGCAGTGAGATCCATCCCGATTTAAACTTGTGTAGAAGGCTGCACCTGCAATTGCCCACACACACACAGGCTGCTATCTTACGTGCTTGTACTTTATGTATCTTTTTCTAAAAATTTTATTCTAAAATATTTAATTTTTATGCTACATTTTTTTAACATGCAAAAATCATTACTAATTTTTATTTTAACTTTCATAATAGAAATGAGTCACAATTACTTTACTCTATATTAAACATTTTGCAGAACCCCCTAACATTGTACAAGTACACTCAAATTTATTTTAAGCCAATTAATAAAGTCTCAAAGGTACCAGATTTGATATTTGACTATCAGAATGGAAGAAAGGAAGGAATTCCAGAAAAGGCTAGCAATGTATTAGTAAATGTAGTTTTATAAATTTTGCAGATTTTGATTAAATTCAGAAGTGAATCGAATTAAGTTTTATAATTAAATTAGAAGAAGTCTATCCACCTTGCACCGTGAGTAGTAATCACTTCAACCAGAAGTACTACCTTAAAGTGAATCAAAATCTCAAAGAATAATCATATTTGTTATGTTAGCTGACTGGGTGGCATAGTTGGTTTGTTGCTGGCCTTCTGCACCCAAGGTTGCGGGTTGGACCCTGGCCCAAGTTGGTGGATTTTCATGATGCAGAAAATCAACAGCGCCTATGTCGTATGATTATACGGCATGTAAAAGCTCCCTTGAAGTACCCGTTTGGCTTGGGTGCTCTTGGCAAAATTAAATTCCTAAATTCAATTTTGCATCGTCAGAGCTCAGGTGCCTCCCTCAGGGGAGGAAACTGGGTGTCAAAATTACTCGCAGCAATTGGTATCACCTACATGGTGCCGCACTAAAAAGTGATATTAGCTCCTGGGGAATGAAATAGGTCTGCAAAGGTAAAAAATACCAATATGCAGCCCCATTGGAAAAAAAATATATATTTGTTATGCGAGTCCTACATTGATAGCAGGGATTTTACACTGCAATACAGCAAACGATTTTTCAACAAGACATATTATCACTTGACTGAAATTCAAAACAAGAAAATCTGTTGCCAGTAGTCTTCATATAGCTCTAAATCGATGTTAATTCAAACAAAGTGCAATATGTCCACAAAAACTTTCTAGAGAGAAACCTGCAACATCCAACGTCAACATAGAGTAAAAATTAAAAAAAAAAGAGTAAAAAATATTTTTGACAGTTTTATTTAGGATAAAAAAAAGTAGAAATATAGTAAAATAATTCAGACATAAAAAAAACTTATGCATTATATAAATTCTGCAATAACTTTTTTCAAATCAGACATTTTCCTGGTAGCATATTAACCTTTTTTATATGGTTATACTTTGCATTCAAAAATTTTCAATACATATACATATATTAACAAACACAAAATATCAAATATAAATAAACATTCATTAAAATACTAAACATTTGAAATATGAAAAAAAATTAACAAATATGAAAACAATATATACATGTAACTTCCATAACAACTAAATACATTATCACAATAAAATTTAAGTCATATGTAACATAAAATAAATAAGAATTTTAATAAATTAATTTATATACTTTTAGTTTTACTGCTGAAAGGGAGGAAAAAAAAGATTTTTGTGATAAAAACTAACATAGCATCATAGATTTAATCTCTTGTCCCAATGATACAATTTTGATTTTCAGTTGTTCTGCTTGATGTTTCTCCACACAGCGTCTCACATGTGGCAAAAATAGGGGATTCTCTCCACGTGGCAGTAGAGCAAGAAGTTCCACAGGATTTAGATGCTCAGCTAGGTGCCTAAGAACAGCTAGAAAATTAATAGTTTATTAATATGTAGATTTCTTATGAAGATACTTTTGACACTTTAAGAGAGGGAATTTTGAAAAGTTCTCAGAATTTTCAAGAAAGCTCAGTACTAGCATAATCAGTTCTGACATAATTAGTCATTCTTCGAGAATAAACATGTGGCATATCAATTCTTAGTGTGGAGTGCTGCGATGCAGATACTTCTCAATTGTTGTTCTCATACAGTAATTTTTGAAAATGGAAAAAAAAAATCGAAATTTGAGCAGAGATAAAGTATTTATCACTGCTCAAATGAAATGAATGGAAAGACATGAATGCAAATCAAATTCATACTGATTTCCAAAATACACACTGGGGGACTCTTCTTCAGATTACTAAGATTTATATTCAATTGTTGCGAAGTGGACCAACTGAATATGATTGATAATATATCAGCTGAGAATTTAGAGGATAATTCACATAGTGGTCACTCAATATGAATCACTACCACAGACGCATTTTACAAAAATGCACATAGTGGTCTTGAAGGATTATAACTGGAAGTGTGAGAAACAGCTGAAGGAGCAGGGACAGTCTGAATGGGCATATTATATTTTAACAGATAAATTGAGTATAAAAAAATTATCTGCTAGATAGATTCCAAGAGAATGTTAACCTAGGACCAAAAATGCATCATAATGCAAATGTTTGAACAATGTTTGTCCCATTTTTAGAAAAATCCAGATTCTTTTTCTTGCACCACCTTCTGATTGCAGATAAGACATGGATACCCTACTATATCACAAAGATAAAACAACAGTCAAAATAGTAGAAACATGCCGATTATACACCATCAAAGATAGTTAAGGCAACACAGTCAGCCGGCATTAATTTTCCGTGATGCAAAAAAAAAAAAAAACCTGGAGGAAGATTATTTATCATCTGGTCAAAAATTATGGGGGAAAAATAAGGTGCTTAACTTCAAGACCAGCTACAATAAAAGATATATGCAAAAAGTAAGGTTTGGGAAGGAAGATTCATCTACCACCAATACAATGTCTCACATGTGTTGCAGCAAAGAGAGAAAGAAAAAATACACAAATGAAGCACAATTACCTACCTTATTTACCTAAAATAGTTTCCTCACACTTTGAACTCTTCCTTAAACACTAAAATGTTCTTTGATAAATGCAGATTCTTTTCAAATGAAGAAACTGATAGTTAGAATAAATAAATATTTTTAATACCCGAAGGAATCTAAATTTCAAGATGGAATGAAGGCATTAAAATATCAATGAACTGAGTGCAATAGGGCACAGAGAGATTAAATTAGAAACTAAAAATAGTTTGAATGCGGCCAAATGTTATTAAGCATTTTATCCTCAGAACTTTTCAACCCCTTTTTTGAAAAAAGTTGCATGCCATTTGTAAAAATTAACATCAGTTTTTATTAGGTTATATATATATATATTTATCAGAAAACAGTTCTAAAGAGAAAAAATAAACTGTTTAGTTGAAAGGTTTGTTATAATTTTTGCAACTTAAGAACATGAATTACAAAGGGGAAAAAATGAAGTGGCAATAATTTAACAAGAGGAGGGTACAACTAAGAAAATTCATTTTGGGACGAGACTTGGTGTAATAGTAGTACTCCATTAGGCTGCTCAACCCTCAATGTATTAGTGCCGAATGGCCAGTCAATTCAGAGAAAATAGCCTTTAAAATTCATGTTTAGGTTTTATACAATTAAGTTTTAATTACCTCCAGCGATTCAGTGGCATAGTAGGTAGGGCACTTGCTTTCTACGCAGGCAGATACGCTTCGTGTCCTGCGAACAACTTTTTTTTCAATTCATTTAATTATTTTTTAAAATTAAATTTATTTAAAAAGAACTTATTAAACATTTTATATAATTATAAAATAATTAAATTAATAATATATAAAAAAAGATTTATTATTTTTATTATATATAATATTTTATTTATAATATATTGTACTTCACATTACAAAACTATTTGTAACTAATTTTTATATAAAATATCATTTAATATTTTTTTAAATATTTATTAATATAAGAATATATATATAATTACAGTAATTATTTTACTTTATAAAATACAAAATAATTACATAAAATATCATTTAATATTTTATTAACCTTACTTAATTAAATTGATTTGATTTTAAAAAATACTTAAATGAATTGTAAAAAGAAGTTGATTGCGTGACTCGAGCCCCATCTGCCTGCATAGAAAGCAAGTGCACTACCAACTATGCCACTGCATCACTGAAGGTAATTAAAACTTAATTGTATAATACCTAAGCATGAACTTCAAAGGCTATTTTCTGTGAATTGAACGGCCATTCGGCGCTAATACATTGAGGGTTGAACACCCTAAAGGAGTACTACTATTATACTAAGTCTTGTCCCAAAATGAATTTCCTTAGTCGTGCCCTGTCCTTGTAAGTTATAAGTTAATCACAATGTACACCCAATTTGGATTGTTAGCCACAAATACACAGTATGAAAGTTTTACAAATCTGGATAAGCTTCAATTATATTTTACATCATAATAAATTCTTCTTAAATCATTTTTTTCAATGCTTTTATAAGTGCATAGTCATATAAATAACACAAATTAACTTAGTTATTTTTTGTTACTCTTCTATATAATTAAGCTTTCAGAGTGAAAGATATAAAATTCTTCAGAATTTTTTTATTTGCTAGACATTTTATATGAATACAATCATAAGTTCCTAACGTATTTGTGTGTGTGGAGGGGTAGAGAAAGAGAAGAAAACTGTTAGGGGGCTATATACTAGTTCATGGGTCCTCAAAGTGAGCACTGTGGCTCCTCAAGGCACCATGGCTGCGGAATTTTGCAAAAAAATTGTTTTTTACTTATAATTAGATGTTCTTTGATTTAATAAGGATGTGCAAAAAAACCTTGGTTTAGAAAACGGTTTTACAAGTAAAAAGAATCTTGGAAATCACTGCACTAGGTTATTTCATGGAACAATGCCCAATATATCCTCTTTTCAAATGCTATGAGAAGAGATTGATAACTAAATATTATGAACTAAACATGATGCCTTAATTCCAGATATTTTTCAATCATAAGTTTCTTGACTCAAGAAGCACATAAAAATTTTGCAACAATGAATAAGTAAATGAATTAAATTTCAATACAACTTTTACTACAGAGTGAAGAGAAAACTAAATATTGATGAGCAGGGCCACAACAAATAGGTTTAATAATAATAATATCATACTAAATTTTCTGAATCATGAGATTGCATAAAAAAAAAATACTGTCAATTAAGATTATTTATAAAGAAAGAGTATAATACAAACATACCATGGAAAGTTTGAGAATAAATTTCAACATTTGGGTGATCATCAGGGATATTTTGCATATGTTCATACAAGAACGTAAACAGCATAGACCACTACAAAAATAAAGAAACAAGTAAGTGAGTAAACTATTTTAAAAATTTATAAAAAGGAACAAAAAAGGCTTTGAGACAAATGCAAAGAAAAGAGTCAGCAAATGCAGAAATGGATTTTATTACACTCAATCCAACATATTCAATTATTTCTTTACATATATTATATATATATTTAATGACTTCTTTACATATATCATATATATATATATTTGATTTATTTCTTTACATATATATTATATATATTTGATTATTTCTTTACATATAATAATATACATATTATGTTTTAATAAGACATTTAATAAGCAAATAAATTAAATACATAGCATCTTAAATACAAATTTCAATTGATAATAAGAAGGTTCAACTTTATGTCAATAATTTGAATAAAATTCAAAAAGGAAATTTTTTTATTTTAATATTATTTTTCTATGAATGTTTACACACATAAGTGATTGCAAATGTATTAAATACTCTAAATACAAATAAAAAGCAGATTTTTCCCTTCCAAAAAAGTATACAGATTTAAAAGTAAATTGAAACTTGAAAATATGAGTGGTTTTAAACAGAATTCATGTTTAAAGGCATCAATTGATAATTTTTTATATGCCAATTTTAATTATAATCATCTATAATATACAAACAATAATAATTCACACATGCACGCACACACACATGCATATATATATATTTATTTACAAGTCCAGTAAGTTCAAGCTCTTAATTTGAATGAAGAGATATAAAAATAAGATTCACCTTTTTGTTATTATCTTTAAAAGTATCGGTAGCATATGGCAAAAGAGCTTTGGGTGCCATTCCTATTAGCAATTTGATGGCTCGAGCTTCATTAGAGCACATTACTTCTATACTAAGCCAGTTAGGTATTTGGTCTTTGGAAGAACACAAGAAATCAAGAACAAGCCCTTTGATGTCTTCAGGAGGTCCCAAGTACGAAAGAAGAGACTGAAATAAAATGAATCAGATTAAAAAATAAATAATATGTTGTTACTAGTGCCACCTGTCTGATGATGTCAGATCGAGGCCCACGAAATTCATCGCAGCAAAGGGCTAGATGTATGCCTGTCGTTAGCTGTAGCTTTGAGCATCATGCAGGTGACAGTACAATTTGGCTCAAAAATAACATGTAAAATTTAAATCTCTATCATTTCAAATTCCCTAAATTCAATATAGAGGGTAAAAGGATTTTCAAAGATATATTTTAAGAAAACAGACTTAGACTTAATTATAGACTTTTAGTATAATAATAAAAAAAACCAACAATTCAATAATGATAGGTGTTATTATATTAATTAAAATCAATTTTTTTCATTAAACTTTTAAATATAAAAACTTTATTTAATAATATCAAAAATTTATAATCAGTTACACAAAATAATGTTAAAAACACTTTATCTACTAATTTATAATTTTAAAACAAATAAAAAATATAGCACACAATTTAAAAAAGAGAAAATTATAACAATTAAAATGCCTAAATATCAGTCTAAGTATCCATAATCAGCAAAATATTCTTGAAACATTCAGTGAATTATTGTCTTCTTACAATACAAAATAAAACACTAAAAAAATATTTCCTAACCCAAATATTTTTAAATAATTAAATTTGTTACAAATATTTAAAAAAAAAATTGAACTTATTTATAAAACTAGTTAATTTACAGGGTTATTCAAAAATAATTTCATTTTTTCCCAATTAGGTGTCTTAATTGCCTTTTTCACAGCCAACTTTTCATTTTAGCCATAATGCCATTATATATTTTGACAGCTGATATAACTAGACTTAAATTGTGCAAAAGTTTGATTAATTTTCTCTCTCCTCTCTGCATCAGTTTTTGGTTAGTGCCAAATCAAATATGGAAAATGAAAAGCAGTATTTTCGACATATTTTACATTTTCACTATTGAAAAGGTAAAAATACTGTACAAGCAAAAAAACCATTAGTTGATGTGCATGGAGAAGATGAATTAAAAGAATGCCAGCATTAAAACTAGTTTGCAAAATTTTGATCTGACAATTTTGAAGTTGATGTTGCACCACATTCTGGAAGGTAAGTTGCAGCTGATGAAAACACAATAAAGGCATTAATTGATGAAAGGCAGACAAATGACAACCCGCGAGATCACTGAAATTAAATTTATTGAATTTGAGTATAAGATCATTTGAAATGCCTAGGTTTAATCTCAAGGCACGACATATGGGTTCCTCATGTTTAGAAACAAATTTGTACTGTCCTGTTGATGTCTGTGATTTGCTTCTCAAATGTCAAGAAAATGATTCCTTTTTGAAGCCCATCATCACAAGAAATGGGTTGTTTATAACAAAGTAAAATGCAAGAGGTAATGAAGTAAATAAGATGAACCCCCTCAAAGCACTTCGAAAGCTGATATTCATAAAAATAAGGTGATGTAGCAGTATCTATATAAGCCAGTAACAGTCTCCAGACAAGGGTGATCACTTTTGTCTAGTGGTTATGTTACACATCTATGAACCCTAGAGTCCTGGGTTCTGTCCTCCGGATATGTGCCACTACATTGATGACCTTGGCTGAATTACGAAAAATGCGACCTACTGATCTGTCATGGCGCCATCTACCTGCACCAAGAGCAACCAAAGTTGTCAACACCACCAATTAGCAGCAACAACCCAAACGCTCCCCATATAAAATATATCGTTCATTCGCCTATCCACTAACTCACTGGTGGGGGAGTACTTCAGCAGTATCTGTATAAACCAGTAACAGCTTCTGGACAAGGGGGATCACTTTTGTCTAATGATTATGTTACACGGTTACAAACCCTAGCATCGAGGGTTCTGTCCCTCGGATTCAACACCACAGTGATGCTATCTATTTGATAAGGTTTGAAAGAAATCTCTTCTTTTTTCAGCTTTTACTGGAGAACACAACACACAACAATCAATTTTGAAGTGTACTGTCACCAGCTAAGCGAATTGAAAGATTTGTTTAAACAGAAGAGGCCAGAATATATCAATAGAAAAGGTGTAGTGTTCCAGAAGATTGATTTTTTAAAAATGAAGTCATTTTGTTAAAAAAAAAATGAGAATGATTGTTATGTATAGAAAACTAGCCAGTGTAGTACCATTTGGAATTGTCACTAAATGGGTCGTCTTTTGAAATAAGTTGCTTAGAGCAGTATGTAAAATTTTTCTTTTTATGGAGCATTTAAGTCAGGTGACATCATTTTCTCAAATCAACACAAATTACATTAATTTTAACTAAACCAGCAAAGTTTTTTACTTGATTTGTGACTATGCTTAATGGTACAGATGTGTAAGATCATGTTAAAGAAAAAAATCATGGTGAAATTGTGGAACTAGTGGTCACAGTACCAAATGATGTGTGATGGAAGCTGTCAATTTTCCACATTTTTTAAGCTATACTTATCCTCACTTAACCAAGTACTAGGAATTTTTTTTATTTTTCTTAGAACAGAATATGACCCACCCTCTTTCACCCCTTGCCCGCTTGATGTTGAGTTTCCAGACACCCTGTACCAGTATAAGGGATGCAACTAGCTAGAGCAAAGTCTTGCACCTTATAAACAGCAAAAAAAAAAAAAAAAAAAAATCAACCATAGCTCTAGAATAGCTTGGAATGTGTATATGTACACTGATTCTGACAAAAGCAGCAGGCCATTCAAGAAAGCACTTTTATATAGCTGCTGAATATTTATTTAAAGGTTAAAGTCTAATATTTCACTTTTAAATAGTTATTTTTATTTGTAATTCATCTGACCTTACTCCTTTTCCCCTCTCTCTTATATATACAACTGCATTACGGAAATGCAAGAAAAGACAAATTATATTGGCCACAAAACAAATAGCTAAGTAAAAACGAATTTATCAATGAATTTTAAACATAAAAGAGAGCAATTATTATGCATCCTTTTTTCAAAAGTACAGATTCAAAAAAGATGCAGAAGAAACTCAACATTCTCTCAGCTAGGGAATTACAATGGGGAGAACAATAGAGTTGTTATAATAACCTATTAAAGTTAAAGGATATTGTACTTATTTTTATAAATTCTGTAGGTGGTCTTAGCGAAAAATTTGGTCTGATGCAGTGACTGAGTAGCACAGATGTAAGTTATAAAGATATTCTTCTTCTAGGAATAGAAATTAAATCTTTCAAAACACAGGGTTCATTACTTTAATATAAGAAATGAAACAAGACTAACATTTAGAAAAATGATATTCCTAATTAAGGAAGACCAGAGGCAGATTAAGTGGCTGGGGGCCGCAAGTAGAGGCCCCAAGCTTGATGGATTCCAGCTATAAATTCAATATGCAACAAAAATATCTTGGACCAACATTGCAAGTCTTATTTCTATCGATTTGAGTTGTGTAGCAATCCTAGCCATCTTCCTTCTGTATATCTGTATTTTTGCAATCTGTACAAAATTTTTGCATGTGTTTTGTTGCACAAATTTTATTTCGAGCAAATGAATACAATTCATTTCAAACAAGTTTGTTTTTAGTTCACAGCCATGCTTACTCTCGGCTACACCTTACATTGAGGTAACATATTTAATTGATTAAAGTTTCAAGATCACAGGCTAAGGTACGTACAAGAAGGACCATTACAAATGTGAAATTATGGTACATTAAAAACCGATGTAACTGCCAGAATTTTTAATGCAAGCATGCAAACAATGTGTTATACAAATACTGGATATTAGTTTGTGGGATGAAATTGCATGCCTGTTGCTGTTGGTCAGTCAATTTTAAGTTGTTTAATTCTGGTTGTGGATGATGTTGTAGGTGGCATCCAATGATGTCCCATTCATGCCAGATTGTAGGAATATCTGGTAATCTAGCAGACCAAGGTTACATGTTGATATTCTATAGAGGGCATATTCTACATTCTGAGAGTGTACGTTATCTTGTTGGAAAATATCCCTTGAATAATGCTTATAAATGTCAGTGCAACAGTTTGAATCCCCAGACTAACATATAAGTTTGCAGTTAGGCTGAGTGAATTAACTTTGAGAGTGCTTTGCAATTAAAAAAAATTGTTCATGCCAACTTTAGGTGCAGGTCCAGTGTGTCTAGACCCCAGAAAAGTTGTTTGCAGGTGCTGACCTGGCCTTCTTCTAATCAATATACAGTTATCACTACAGTAACATAATGTACATCCCCTGCATCACTGGAGGTGCACGGATTCTAGGGGGCTGACTCCAAGTATGGCTTGAAGCCCCAAACCTGACTTTACAGGGGAGTCCTAATATCGGTTATGCCACTGCATCACTAATACTAAGACAGAAACACATTGTCATTCTGCTCTCCAGTGATCTCTTGGGTGACAACACTGAAGTCGCAGATGTCAGTGATTTAGAGCTAATGGTATGAACGCTACAGGGCGTCTGGCTGGATGCTATTTTTCAAACCATTGACCTGTTACGGTTCACAGTGTATATCTGGTGCTGAAAAAAACTGTAATTTCTGCTGTAGATGCACTACGATGTTCCCCAGCCTTGTGGTGAATACGGAAGTCTTCTCTGTCAGTGGTGACTTGTGCATGGTTGGATCATAGATTTCTTGAGGTAGTGCTTTCCAGGGACTACTGCAATTAAAAATTATGCACAATAGATACATTCCTACCTAGTCTTACTGCAATATCATTGAAAGAAAATCCCCCTTTTTTGTAGTTTTATCATACTGCCTCATTCAAACTCAGCCAGCAGTTGATAATAGCTTTTTCGTTTTCTTAAAGTCATTCTGGACTAACATCAACCCACTAAGTCAAATCTCAATGATAAATAACACTCACAATCTTCAAAGTGCATATTTAAAGTACACTTGATTTGCATGCTCAAAATGATGCTACTAGCTCCTCACTTTTCTCCCAATTGCAAAATTTGAAGGAAACTCATCTTTCAGATGTATAAACACATCTACCAAATTTCATTGATACAGCAGATCTCCTTCTTAGTGATGGGATTTTTATTTCCATTAGTGTACTTTACAAATGAAGATAAATGAAACAAAAGGAAGTTATGTGATAAAACATAAGTCCAGTTCAAAGCAAACTGTTTCAAGCAAGTTGAATTTAGGCCTTAATAACAAGATAAAGATCAATAAAAGCAGTCCTGGCTGAAATTTGTGATACAAATGAGGAAAAAGGACAACAATATTAGAGGCAACTTCCCTTCTGGACAGATTGACAAATAAGATGACACAGAATCTTTTAATCTTAACAATATGTATTGGATCAGTTCTTACTATTTTTTTAAGAAAAACAAAGATGCAATGAAGACTCCACTAGAAATTTATTAAGTTGCAAGAAAAATCCTAATGCAGAGATATTTTTGAGAATATTTTTAACAACACCGATATCAAATGCATCACATGAGAAATCCTTTTTTTTAACTTTAAAGCATGTTAAAAATTATTTAAGTACTATGGGAGAGAAGACAAATTTAACATGGCCATATTATATATAGAACAAGATGTTTTGAACAAAATAGATACAGCAACAATAATTGATAAATCTGCTAAAGAGAAATCAAGAAGTAAAGTTATGTAGCAAAATTGTAAAGTCTTTATTAAGGTTTTCAATTTTTTTAAATAGAGTTTAGATTTTTCTTTAGCCATTAAGTTTGATTATTAGCAACACATTTTATTTTGAGAATTTAAGGTCAGTGAATTTTTCCACTATGTTAGTTTTTTGACTCTTGAATCCATGGGCCTCATACCTTTGACCACTAGGGGCCTCCAACTACCTTAACCTGCCTCTCTGAGACAAAATATATATACATATATATATGTAAGATTAGAATTTATATTAACATTAAGCGAGGTTGTCAAGAAACAAACCTGCAATCTCAACAAGTCTTCATTGCAATTCCAGCAACAACACATGCCTAAATCGGTACCAGCAGTTTTCTTATTTTCTATTTTAGGAGACAACAAGCAATTTCTTGATATTCCTTTACCTGAAAATTAATTTTTTAAATAAATTATATTTTAAGTGAAGATGCTACATCTCAGCAAATTTAAAATGTACAAAATAAATTACATTTTAAAACCAATAATATTCTTCAGTTAAGAAAATGATAGTAAATATTTTCACCATTTATAATAAATAAAAATGAACTGGTAGAAAACTTAAGATTTATAAAAATTAGAGAAACATTTATTTTTATTGGATATTTTTCAATGCAGTTTTATATAAGGAGGGGATACAAAACACATATGGAAGTTTTAGAGGCCAGCAAAAGATCAATACGGTCCTGATCTTGATTCTAACAACATCAATGCTATGGTATATTAGTTATGGAAATTCAAACAATCTTCTTTAAATATAAATTTTATAATCAAAACAACAAAAAAGGTGCTTTTAACAGAATAAATATCTAAAAATATTTTTTTTTTATCTAAATGCATAATTATGTATTAGGTTTCTGTAAATAAATAATTTTATTGTTTCCTAAAAATTTATTCAAAAATGGGATTCCAAAAAAAAAAATTTCAGCAATTAAAATGAATTAATATTAGAGACAAAACTTTAATTAATATATGCAAAAAGAGAGAGAGAGAGAGAGAGAAATTGATTTGAATTTCAATATTGAACACTTAAATATAAATTTATAGCAAAGAATCATAAATCAATAAATAAAATAAAATAATTCAAAATAAGATTTAAAAAAAAAATTTGAAAAACTAGTAATAATCCTCTTGAATTGGAAAGAAAAAGAAGTAAAAAGATAAACATGAATTTCTGGTTTTTCTAAATGAAAATATTCATGATTTGGCAACTACATAAGCACTTGTTAATGCAACTCCTTGTCCTTAAATACCTCTGTTTGTATAATACATTATTTTTCAAGTTTTCTGTATGATTAAAGCAGGGAAAAGAAATATATATTTATAATAAATAGTAAGCTAAAAAATATGAAAATTATTTTAACTACCAATTTGAAAAACATTTGTTATGCAAAGGTTTGATACATATCTATTAAAAGCAGCCATAAACTTACCATTAAATGGAGGAATTTCGTTTAACCAAGTAGCTCTGGATCCAAAAAATAATGTAAATGTGCCAATCTTTAAAAATAAAGAAATTTGATACTGAAATTTATCCAATACATTAACAGTATACTACTATACTTATATTAAGCTAATTTAAATTTCTACCAGTCTCATGTTATAAATAATGAATTGGAATTAAACTAAAAAGTTGAAACTTTCTTTCTTTAGAAAAAAACATACTTGAAAAAAAAATGTGTCACTGTTAAAGTTATAACATTTGACTAATAACGTTGAATCAGTTAAAAACTTTAAAAATGGAATGGGAGCAGAATATTATGCCATTAAGAGTAATGGTGCAAAGGCACAAATGATACAAAAAATAATATAACATTAAGGTTCATCTCTCTCATAAGGAAGTTATAGTAAATAGTTTGATCTCACTGCAAAAACATATTAAAATATGAAATGATGACAGTTTTTAATAGAAGGAAATCAAAGTGAAAAACAATAAATTTCAAAAAAATTAACAAAATTAAATTTGACCACAAAAATAAGAAGTTTTTACAAAAATTACTCACCGAATTAGATAATGCATTTGGAGTAGACTGAATTGACTTTTCTTTAGGAGCAAGCAGTCTTTTTAAATAAATTTTTACCAGCAAATTCTGAAAATTGTTCATGGATTCTCAAACAACTTTTAAAATCTCAGTAGTGTAAGATTAATATTTTTCACAAAAGGCAAAATCTCAGCACACAAAAGTAATATACTACTTATCAAAACTTTTATCAAAATAAATAAATAAAATTGAATGTTCAAATAGAGAAGATACACAATTTTTAAAATATAAAGAGAAGAATTTTGCTTAACTTAATAATAACTTATTTTTTAATTAAAATATAGCACTTTATGAAAACAAATATTTAAAATTAAGAGCACAACTACTATCAAAGCTTTTTCTTTCCCTTAAAAGAAATTATTACTTACATACCACTATTTTTTATTTTTGATAATTAACTACATTAATAAATTAAATAATATAAAGATTATGCACAAAGTAGAAAAGTATATAAATTTAAATTACTATCAAAATATTATAAGTATCTGTAACTAATAAATGAAATATACTAAAAAAATCAGCAACCAGTCTTTAAAACTGTATTATTTGCGTAAGTAGATTTAAAAAAATTTTTTTTTAAATAAAAATCATTTCTTTATTGCAGATAGCCAATATTATTAAAATAGTTAATAAAGTGTAAGAATGAAAATTTTAAAAACATCATATGAGTATTCTTACCAACACTGATGAATCAACTTGTTTTGACATGGATTTATCTGGAACAAAATTGAATTAAAAATATTTTAGATTTTTATTACTAATTATTTTGAAAGCCTTAAACTTGAAATAATTTTACATATTGATAATTATTATTTAATTGTTTAGGTATGAGTTAGATAAAATAAAGAGAGTACCAATATATTGGTATATTATTATCAATATATAATACAACCTAATTGTTTGAATACAACCTAAGCAGTTTTGCTCTAGGAACTCTTCAAATTAGAGTGATATAGATATTTTCAATCTTAAAAGAGCATTTATTACTTTTATTCTTTTCATATTATTTGTTTTGAATATTTTAACAAAATAATTGATACACTAAAAAGTTTTAATAATTTGACTGTAAATCAAAATATATATATGCTCTTTGCAGCACACACACATATAATGTTGCATACAATTACAAAACCTTTCACAAACAAAAGTAAAGTAACCAATTTCTTATAATAAAAAATCAACTGCTGACAAAATAATTAAAATGTCTACTATAGCATCTTTGTAAAAGAAATACCTCCATTTTCTAAACACAACAAACTCTTAATCCTTTAATTTTAGGATTAATATGCCCAAATAATATACTTTTATTTCTTATTCTACTTACAACACCCAAAGTATCTTGTATATCATGTAGAGATCTCACATTTTTTCTAATCAAATTTCTCATAGTGTCTTATTTTTTTCTACTAAAAAAACGGAAATCTGAAGTATCAAGATACATTTTGTGTCCTGTTATCAGTTACAAATATCTCATCTGGGGTTAAGCTGCTGCTCTTTCTGGGCAAGAAGTGTTAATTGAATGAATACCAATAATGTTATAAGGAGTACAAATAAGTTTCCACTATTTGACAAAAGATGGCCCCATTAGTACATTATGGTCAAAAATTTCAGATATAAAACATCATATTGTAAGGTTGGACATCTGACAACATGAAGAATAACCTTAAAAAATAAATAATTTTGTATCAGCATCACACAATGTTTTAATTTTTTTTGTGTGCAAACTTAAGCTTTACTCCATTTTTAATTTGAGGAAATCTACCGAATGCTTGTAGAAGCAAATAGTGAAGCTGCTTTGAGTGAGAAAGATTTTTGTGATTGGTTTTAAAAGTTTAAGAGCAGTGAGTTTGACATCAAATATAATGAATATACTGGAAAGTCGAAAGTGTATGGTGATATGGAATTGGAAGCATTACTGATAGAAGATTTGTGCCAAACACAATGAACTTGTACTTACTTTAGGAGTGACTCAACAAGCAAATTTCCTATAACTTAAAATCGTTTGCATTGATTGCAAAAGCAAGAAAATCAGGTATCATATTATAAAAGTTGGGAAACATTGAAGGCAGATTTTGTATATTAGAAAATGCTTCCTGCCCGGTATAAATGAATGTTTTTTTTTGCATCGTATAGTCACTGGTGATGTAAAATGGATCCACTAAAATAACTCAAAGAGGAGAAAATCACGGGGATCACATGTGACCATGCTTTCACATCAAAAGCTAAGCTGAATATTCCTAGAAAAAAGTTATGTTGTGTATTTGGTGGGATTAACTTGGTGTTGTGTATTATGAATTACTCAAACTGCATGAAACCATTACTGAGACTCTCTTCAGAAAACAATAAATGTGATTGAGCTGAGCATTCAAGGAAAAACCCACCCATTACTACTCCAGAGATGACAAAATTATTTTCCTACATGATAATGTTCATCTACAAGTTGCGACACTAGTTAAAACCTACTAGGAAACACTAAACTGGGAAATCTACCCCACTTGCCGTATTCCTCAGACATTCTGCCTTCCGATTATGACTTGTTCCAATCAATGGATGGCCTGTCTGAGCAGCACTTCACATCATATGAATATACCGAAAATTGAGTCATTCTGTGGATAGCCTCAAAAGATGAAGGAAAAAGTAGTGGCTAGCAATATGAACAGTTTGATAAAAACATAATGTACTGTTTTTTCGCAAGAAATTTTCCATCTTTAACAAAAAAAACTTTTTAAGAAAAACATATTACAGTGCTTTTTGCCCTTACAATAAACAATTAAAATTAATGTTGAAGCTTTGATATTAGTTGCACTCAATAATTAAATGTCCATGGAGCAGTTGTCCAAGAAATTTTAATAATGCTCATAGTCCAAACATGACTATTCTCAACAGCATCTGAAGTATGTCTGTGTTTTTACTTCTGAAGTTTCAGAATGGAATGAATTTGGCCATGCCACTAGAAATCACACAACACAATTCAATGATTGGTTATAACTGAAATAGTAACTTCAGCTATTGGCCTCTGGATCTTTTGACTGGGAAAAGAAGCAACACCCACAGCCACAAGATATCTGGGGTGAGCCAGTTTGAGGTCTCTGGAGTTAAGATTTCCATTAAATCAAGAACTAACTTTAACCTCAAAATTTATATGCAGAGACTACATCCAGTACTTCCCCTACAAACCAACTGCATGGTAATTGATCCTATAGTCCAAATGTGAAAAGCACTGCATAGGACATATATGGTGTTAATACCTCTGCAGTTGAGTGATTTGCCATACTGCCATATCCAGCTTAAACAGCTAGGTAAAATATGATAACAAAAATTAAATTGTAAATGAAAAATATTGATACCCTAATTGTAATAAAAGTTTATTTGACAAACCGCTCAACATTTCTATAATATCCTTGGGACAGGAGCACTCCTTCATTCTAAACTTTATTCTCTAAATCCCATGAAAGGATATCCACATATTTTCTTTTCTCTTATTCTACTTAGCTCACACTATCCATTACAGGTCAAATGCAGCACAGTAGTTAAGACATCTGCCTTCTACCAGTCAATCCTGAGTTCTTTGCTCAACTTCTTCCTGATAGCATTAATATTTTGCTATAATCAATTCACTAAAAAGCTTTTTTACTGAAATGGAAAATTGAAACTAATGTTTTACAACAAATAATAATCATACTAATACATATAGATCCCTCTTTTCGAATATAAGAAAACTCATGGAAAAAAAATCCAGCAATCAATAATAAACAATTCATATTAATGCAGCTGATCTTCTATATGTACAACTATATTTTGAAAAAAATTCTATAGCATAAAAAACCAAAATTATAAACTATATGTTCATAGTTTTCTAATCTTTTTTGTATATCTTTTCTTCATACCATTAGCTTAGTAGTGAGGTTTAAGCCCCCTTTTAGAGTTAATAACTCTAAATTTCAATACACTGAATAATGATTACAGAATAAAAATGCTCATAAACTTTTATGGTTCTATTTTATTGCTTAAGCAGGAAAGCATTGGTAAAGTGAGAGAATGAAAGTTATATTAACATCACACCATAAAGCAGCACGAGGGCTGTTGGAGAAGAACCTTGTAATTTTGAATCATGATCAAGGGACAAGGACCACACCTGACTTGTGCTGTCCCTTCACCTAACCACCACACCAATGGGAGGGTGTTTGAGCCTTGACAGAATTAAAGTGCACAACCCCCTCTACACAGCACATCTTCAATGGCACAAGGCTTGAACTCATGAGATGCCAGCCATGAGTTTGAGACTTAGACCAATAGCAGCCATGCAATCAATGGCAAATATACACACAAAAAGAGTTATTTCCCCTCTTAAAGTTGAAAATAATTTAAACCTGGGCAGCCAAATTTCATGATCCTCCTCATTTACACCACCATGATTTAAGGTTGTGTTTTAAGCATTTAGTTAGATTCTAAGATAGGTTTAGATACCACAAATTTACTACCAAAAAATAAATAAATAAAATATTAATGTAAAAATAGAAACATTGTTTCTTTAATATTATTTATTTTTATGAAAACAAAAAAATTGACATAAAATAATTTTTTGCTTCTTAAATTTATTCATATGAAAAGAAAACCTTGATGAATTTAATAGTTTTATGGATTTAATTATTAAAAAAAATCACTTGAAATTAACGAATCTAGAAAATGACATTAACACTTTTATTAAATTTTACAGACTGCATGAAAAATAACATTTATTTTCAATAATTCTTTTATTAATACAAAAATTTAACTTAATATTATGAATTTCACCATCAAATATAACAGAGATAAATTTTATCATTAATATTCTATGAAATACCATGGAAATCAAAAGAAAAACTGAAGGACAAAAATTCAACACTTTTATAAATTTTATTCATTTCTAAGTTTACAACCATTAATAAAATCATATAAATAATTTTTTTAGTAAATGAAGAACAAAAACTAGGAGGATACATCAGAATAACATACCACTTAAGATCGCTTCTAAGAATCCTTTCAAAAGATGCACTAAATGAAGATCAGTATTGGGAGACTCAGACTTAAGAAGAAAAAAAAGGAGATACATATATAAATTGAAACAAAAAAAATGACACTTTGAAGTGATGTAAAAATAAATAAATAAAACTGTTACCTGAAGAATCTGCAAGACTTCAGACACTTGGAATTTTTTTGTATCTATATGACTAAGTAGCAATTCAATGAAAACATCTGGCCTAGTTTGTTTCAAGAACTTAAAATAAAAAATCATTTTAGTAGAACCAATATTTTGTTGTGTAATGTTGTGAAGAATTAACCAATTATTAGTAACATGTTATAATTTACACTACAAAAGTTATATCACAAAATGTTCATTTTCTAAAATAATTATACAAGATTTCTAATTTTTGAGGGAAATGGGAGGGAAAGGAAAATCCCTTCTCTTTATATACAAAGCCATTAAAAAAACTCAAATTTTTTTAGTGAGTGCACATTTTAAATAAATTAAAATAAGAAGCATAAAAGAAGAAATTATAAGAAAAGAATCCTTCATAAAAACGTATATAATAAAAACTTACTTTCCCAAAATTAGTTAAATTCATTCCATCCCAAATTTTGGTGTCGATGCTTGCCATAATAGTTAAAAGGTCTGCCTACAATGATAGAGGGAAAAATAAAATTATAATTACAAGGAGCTCAAAGTTTAATATGATTTGATTCAATACAAATATGTGCATACTTTATTAATTATACTAGATCTAAATTCTTACCACCGAAAAAAAATAGCAATGAAATGTAGAAAAATTAACTATACACTAAAAGTATTACCTGTTTCTGAAATAATGTATTTCCTATAAAATGATAGTCTCTGAAATACATTATTTCAGAGACAAGTAATTTCCAAAGGTTATATTTTTGAAAATTTAACCATTATAAATTTAAATAAAAATACAGTAATGACATACTTAATAATATTTTTTTAAAAGTTCAATTATATTTTTAGTACTCTAAACATTCAGAACATTTACACTAGGTGTACATGGAACAATGAAAAATAAAATCAAAACATGTTTGGTTTACATACATAATACAATGAAAACATATGAAAATATATAATTATTATTCTTATAATTATTATTTTGAATCATTAACAAAAGTTTTAAAACTTGAATACTTGACTGCAATATACCTTTGCAAGGGATATAACCATATTTTGTGCAGCCTCTACATTGCCTTTTTGTAATAGAAGATAAACTAATGCTGTGGTATCTGCTGCATTGCTGATGGGACTAAGTGGACTGAAAATACTTACAGTTAGAAAAACATAGTTACTTAAAAGAGAGAGAGAGAGATAAATTTATTTTAAAATCTGATCTGGAAATAAATTAGAAATACAATCAAACTCTAATGCATTATATAAAATAACTAAATTAAATTTTAAAAAAATCATAAGAATACGTAATTCATTACACATTTCATAAATTTTAGTTAATTTAAAAATAAATTTATGCAGACACAGAATCTTGATAATTTAACTTATTCTTATTAATTAGAAAAACTTTTTTAAACATAGCAATAATTAGAATAAAAATACATACTGTCGCTTGTTGGTAAGTCTTCGTTTTAGTATTAAAATAGCTTTATCTATAAGAATAATAAGAGATAGATGTTAAAGGTTATGTGTGTGTATATTAAAATATATATATAATAGATAAAATTTTTACCTTACCAAGTTTGTAACCCTCAAAATTTGAACAAAGGATGACTTTCCAAAGCATTTCAGGAGCTTCTTCAGAATAAGCAGACAAAATAGAATCTGCAGAGCTCTAAAAAATACAAGAAAAATCAAAATAACAAATAAAAACATACTCCCAGATATATTTTTATACAAAAAAAGGTGCATTTAATATATTTTTTATTAGCATTAATGTAAATATTTTTTTACGATATTCAAAAAATTTACTAGAAGAAAATAGTGCAAGTTCTCTTTTCCTACCCCCCACCCTCCTTTTTATTTTATACCTAATAGTTACAGTTATTTTCCTCCCAGCCTGGTTTGTGCCGAATTTTGCTGTTATTATATATTTTCATATTAATACACTATTCTAAGTAATGGTCTTTGATTTAAATAGTTTTTCAAACCCATGAAACTTACCTAACGGTAGCAACTATGGTTTTAAAAAGTTTTTTTTTACAACAAAATTATGTCAAATAATTTAATATTCATTATTGAGATATACTTTAATGAAACTGAAATTAATATTAATTTAAATTAAATAATTACTCTGTTCATAAATAATTATAAAGTATCATACCTGAGACAAGGAGAGTGGCATTGGATCTTTATCAAAAAGTATTGAATTCATGTAAAATACTAAAGACTGGAAAATGCTGGTTAATTTTAACTAAAATAAAATAAAAATTATACTTTAATGTGGGAGGCTAAAATTGACATTGAAACAATTGCAGCAACCAGTATAACACAAACACAAGTTTTTAAAATAGTGCTTTATACAGTTAATATATCAAACACAAGTTTTTAATAGCTCTACAGTAATAAAAATAATTAAAACTGAAAAGATATATATTTAAGTAACAATCTCAACAAATATTAATTTAAATTCAAACTAGATATTTCTTCTCTCTATCTTCTTTTCCAAAATTATTTTTCAAACACCAGTCGTTTCTCTTCTTGAAATCTCCAAAAAATGATCCCATTATTGGAAGACTTTTAACTGAGAAGGTGGAAGATGAAACTTGTAAAAATTCTGTCTTTGATGACATGTGTGGGGTAAATGCTGAACCTCCGATTCAAAAGACCAGAACAGGTCGTGCAATCAAAGTACCAAAAGACTTGATTATATATTCTATGTTTTTCTTTTAGTAACCATAATATTCTTATTGTCACTGAACCTAAGTCTAAGTTAAATTTTAAGATAAAAGTTAACTTAGATGGGAGGATATCAGGTGTTGATTTCTACCTGAATATTAACTTAGTTTTTGATGTATTTTAGAAATCTAAAATTGCTAATGGCAACAGTGGAGTTTTTGCTCTAATTTTTGAGAGAATAAAAATAACTGAGTTGTTATATATGTGTTTTAGAAAATTAATTATTTACTAACTAGAAAATTTACAACTATTACGGTTTTTATACCATTAATGGTTTTTGAGTGATATTTTTGAGATATTAAAACAATAGATTAAACTGAATATAATCACAATCCCTCTGATTTTGACAGATGGAACAACAGTTACGGAATGTTACAGAACAACAGTTAAGCTCAACAATTATGAATGTGCACTTACAACATCAATAACACACATTTAACTATTTCTCTTCATATTTAGATAGATTTTTACTTAAATTTTAATCAGATCATGGAAGAATAAAAACAAGAGATCTACTTAAAAATAAACTCAACTTATAGCACAAAATTTTTTGTAATATTTACTAAAGATCTCTCAGTTTTAGTAAGCTACTTAAAAAAGGAATACTTTAAAATTTTTCTGTAAAATGGCAGTTAGTAATTTAAATACAGCTTAATACAATTAATAACTTAATGCAAGCAAAGTAAAATCTTTTAAAAAAAGTTTAAACCATGTTCATGCATAGTGATACATACTCCACATATATATATTATATATATATATATATTTAAAAAAAATCAATAATAACTTTCAAACACCAACATAGAATTTAAAGAAACATTAAAAACATTTGCTGTTGTTTATAAGCTCTCCTTTTTTTTCATTCAATTCAAATTTTTCTTATACAAAAGATTGAAAAAAAGATATCTTTATACATAATTAACTATACTTTTAAAACTGACAAACTTAAAATAAATCTTTCTTTAATTCAACAAACAAAATAAGTATCTGAAGCCAATTTAATTAAGCACAAAATTTTTTGTTTTTATCAATCATTATGATACAATAAAAAAAGCCTTTCATTTCTTAATTTTTAGAAAGCAATAGAACTCCCATCTCAAATTGTAACAATTAACAAAATAAATTCTTTTATAAAGTTTTAAAATAAAAATAATTTATTAAGAATTCAATTACACAATTACTGGTGGCGAAAATCTAACATCTTTTTACTATGTTTTCGGGAGAAAGTTGAGATATATGGTAATATGGAACTGAATGTAGCTTTTGCATAGAATCATAGCTAAAAATATATGAAATAAAAATATAATTAATTGAAACAAAGGAAAGGATTTCATGAAACAATATTTATTATATCTCTTTTGATGAACAAGATTCCAATAAGTTTTTAATAAAATAGTTGAAGAATAAACAATTCCTAAAAATTTCAAAATGTTCATCAGAAAAATTTACATAATATTGTCACAGAATCTCAGAAAACATGCAAAAAATCATAAAATAAGTATATAATGCACTATCCTTCAATATGTTAGCAAATAATATGAATTTTACTTTTTACTATTTCTTTTTGTTTCTTTTAAACACGAAAGAATTCTACTTTAATTTTATGATGTAAATGTTATTCTATGCCTTATTAATTCATTTATTATTTTAACTTCAAAACACTTACTATGACTAAGACATTATTGTGATGATTATATTTTGCATATACTATGAACCTAAAAGCACATTATTGTGAATGACATTATAATTTTGCATATATACAACTTAAGAAACACATTAGTTAATAAAATATCATAATTAAAAATTTTCTCTACTTATGTTACAAATTAATTTACATTTAAATTATAAAACAGTTCTGATATATCAGTATAATTTTAGAAAAATGCAAAAAAACCAAACTTTTAATATACAGGTATATAATAAAGACCACTTTCAAATGCTGTAAAAACAAGCAATAGTCAGAATGACTTCAAATTTGAACTAATACACTTGAGGAAGAGGAAAACGTTAAAGCATAAGTGTACCAATAAATGGCACAACAAAAATGGATTCGGCTACAAGTGAAATTTTGAATCAAATTATGATGGCCTTTACCCAGCAAAATGAAACTGATGCATGTGTGAATAGATTATCCATAGCCCATATCATTCATATTCATGTATTGACAAAGCCTTGGAGATAGAAAATGAGCTTCATCTGTTCACAAAATGTTCCTAGGGCCAGTCATTGTCCACTTCCCAGCAAGCAAGAAATTCTAGAGTAAAATTGTGTTTTACTTTGGAACTTTTCTTATGCCATACTTGTTCCCATTCTTCAAAAATATTCAGTTCAAATTTAAAGTCATTCTGATCATATTTTTAATTTTTTTTTTACAGCATTTTGAAAGATGGATTTTAATTATAATCATCCTGTATATAAATTTAAAACAAATTTAATATAAAGAAAAAACAAACATTAAAGCATAATAACTTAATAGTTATTTTTGTACAGTTATCTTAAAATTTTAAAGCTGTAGTAATATAATCTATATAAGCCAGTAACAACCTCTGCACCAAGGTGATCATTTTGGTGTAGTGGTTAAGTTACTCGGCTTCGGACCCAAAGGTCCCGGGTTCTGTCCTATCAGGATAAAAACGCGCCACTTCATTTGGTGACCCTAGCTTAACTAAGAAAAGCGAAACCTCTACTGATCTGTCGTGGCGCCATCTACCCGCAAAAAAAAAAGAGAGAGCAAACAAAAGAAGAAAAAAAAAAGATAATTCGTCAAATAAATATGACGCAAGAGAGAAACCTAAGAAAAAAATATTCGTCAGATAAACATGATGCAAGGGAGCAACCAAAGAAAAAAAATTCGTCAGATAAACATGACACGAGAGAGCAACCTTGGGAAAAAAAATTTGTCAGATAAACATGACGCAAGAGAGCAACAACAACAAAAAAACCTGACTGCTCTCATTAACAACTATATCGTTAGTTTGCCTAATCAACTCTCTGGTAGGGGAGTGTGTAGTGATATAATCGATATAAGCCAGTAACAACCTCCGCACCAAGGTGATCATTTTGGTGTAGTGGTTAAGTTACTCGGCTTCAGACCCAAAGGTCCCGGGTTCTGTCCTATCAGGATAAAAAAACGCGCCACTTCAATGCATCAAAAATTGTTTATTTTTACAAAAAGCAAAAAGTAACTTTATATTTGTTTAACATTATTTCATTTTATAAATGATAAAAATAGCTATTTTGCTTAGGTTTAAAGCAATACATCTTAAGGCCCCCCCCCCAAAGAAACATATACAAAAAAATCCTAAAAACCATGCATAAGCAACTTACTCATCAAAAGATCTCCAGAATTATTAGACCTACAGAATTGAAATTTAGGAGGCATGTTCTTTTTTTTTAAGTAAGAATCCACTCAGAACGGGTTTTGTTGAAATTGCGTTTCAATGGGTTTGTGAAGGCGTTATTGACGAAAATTCTTGTTTTGGAATTACAAACAATAATTTTGCCAAGCATGTTTCATTTGTAAATTAGAGATCTAATAAGAATGGTTTGAACTGACTCCAAAAGGGGTTCTGCAAGGGCTATTTAAATAAAAAAAATTCTCTTTTTTGAGATATTAGACCCATAGATAAGAAATTTGGCAAGCATGTTTCTTTGTTGAGAAAAAATAGCAAAGAACGAGTTTTATGGAAATCGATTCCCAAAGTAGGTTAAGAGAGTGTTATCAATCCTCCACCCCCAGTTTTTTAACTATTAGAACAACAAACCTGAAATTTGGCAAGCATATTTTTGTTGTTGTTGAAGAGATATTCACCAAAAATTATTTTTGAGGGAATCGACTTTTGGAAGTCGATTCCCTCAAAAGTTGAAGAGCAGTTTAAGAGGGAAAAAACTTTCATTAGATAAACAAACTTTAAATATGAAAGCATGTTTTTTTTTCTTGAGTAAATTCACTAAAAATGGGTTATGTAGAAATCGATTCCAAGAGAGGGAGTTAAAATTAAGTATATTTCCATTATTAGAAATTCAAATCCTATTCTTTTCATTCAAGAGGCAAGGGCTATAAAAATATTTTTCAATACAACTGAAAGCTTAATAAAAAGATTTAGACATGAATAATTAAAAAAAAACATCATGAAATACCCAGCAAAGCCTGTGAGTGAGTATATACATATAAGAAAAATTAAAAGATTAACTATGACAAAAAAAAAATAGATAAAAGTAAGATTAGCATATTGTTTTTCAAGAATTTTTGTCAGACATCTTTAAATTAAGACAGAGATGTCTTATATATGCTAAAAAATTTTTAGGAGTAAACTATTTCAGTAATACAAAAATATTCTCTTTATCAAATTTACTTCATTAAATAATCATCCCTAATTCAGGACCATTCAATTGGTAATAAGTAATAGACTTTATTTCTGATAATTTGATCAAATGATGTGTAGCAGTATCATCTATATAAACCAGTAATAAACTTGAAGTGGTGCGTTTTTATCCTAAGGACAGAACCTGGGACCTTTGGGTCTGAAGCCAAGTAACTTAACCACTACACACTCCCCTACCAGAGAGTTGGTTAGGCGAACGAACGCTATAGTTGTTAATGAGAGCGGTCAGTTTCTTGTGTGTTAGATAAGCTTCGTCATGTTTATCTGACGATTTTTTCCCCCTTGGTTGCTCTCTTGCGTCATGTTTAATCTGACAAATTCTTTTTTTTGTTTGCTCTTTTTTTTTGCGGATAGATGGCGCCACGACAGATCAGTAGAGGTTTCGCTTTTCTTAAGTTAAGGGGTATCGGAATGCTCTATACTGATAATGTTAAAAAGGGCTTTTTCAATGTACCTTTTCTAAAAACCTGTTGGAAATACAATCCCCAAATTTTTTTTGCAAGTTAAGCATACATCTAATATTATACTAAAATGAGCTTTTTTTGAAATTTCCATTAGTTTTTCTTTAAAATTTTTTTATTTGATGTATAGTGAAAAAACAGTGTTTTTCGACGGAAAAAAAATTATAAAAAAAATGTATACAAAATTTTGCTAAAAGCTCATTTCAGTATATACTAGAATATATAAAGAATGTGTCATGTAAGTTTTGTTGACATCAGATATATACTTTCTTAGAAAAGGTACATCGAACCTTCAAAAGTGACATTTTGAGAAAAACACATTTTTATAAAAAAGTTACCTTATCAAAACATTCCAGCTCCATATTCCAAATTTTCAGCATTTTTTAAATTTTCATCTTCTTGTTTCATTCTTTTAAGTCTTTTTACTTTTCTAGTCTCCTTAGTTTTCTGTAAATTGGCATATCTTACCCTTGTACTGCTCTCTTAGTCGAGATGTTCCATGCAGCATGTCGCATAATATCCTCGCTCTATGTTAAGTTTTTTAAAATATCCAGCTTTGTTGCATTCCCTTTATTAAAGGATGCAATAGCATCATATGTTACAAAGGAAAATGTTTCTATGTGCACAAATGTCTTTTTGGGGACACGAGACCAAATAACATTATTAATGCTTTCATTCGGATTCTGCGTGTTTCCATGCAAGCACTTTTTCAATAATTCTGGATCCGAAAGGTCCCTAAAAATAGTCCTAATGGCTTCAACTACAGCAACTGTAAGTTTATGTTTGTGGAGATAAAGTTTATTTTCCAATTGAGCCTTCTTGCACTGACACCATGTGTCAAGACCTGATGGACAAAATCCCTGCTGTGGATTTTTATCCGTAGATATTTTGTAAAGAAATATTGCCCATATAGCTTGTTTCATACACACTACATTTGATAAATTTCTTCGAATGGCAAGACCATATATGTTTACAATTGATCAATTGTTGCTTCTGTTAATCTATTTTTGCCACATAATGCTTTGCCATCTGATAATTTTTGCCCCCTCATTTTTGCTTTGAAACGTCGGAGGCGAGATCCCATCCGTTTCATAACATACCCTAAAGAAATTTTAAAAAAATGACATCAAACTTCAAGCTGACCCAAGAGGAAGTGCAATGTTACCTTTTTTCTGTTCATTTAAATCGGTGACTTGCGTTTAGACAATTTTGTAAAAACAAAATTGTAGCACTTCTAATTAAGCTAGAGATAAAAATGAGGTATTTTTGGAAAGGTACTGAGCTGAAGAATTTAAAAATGCAATAACCTGAAATTCACCTTTTAAAAAAATTTTACCTTTCCAACTCCCCTAGCTAGGGTCACCAAATGAAGTGGCACGTTTTTATCCTAAGGACAGAACTCGGGACCTTTGGGTCCGAAGCCGAGTAACTTAACCACTACAAACTCCAGACATAGGTGACATTGGTTGAATAAGAAAAAAGGTAACCTTCTGATCTGTCATGGGGCCATCTACCCACAAGAAATCAAAAGTTGTCAGATCCACTTGACGCAGGAACCAAAGTCGTCAGACTCACTTGATTCAACAATCAAAGTTGTCAGACTCACTTGATGCAGCAACAACTTACATGCTTGCCATAACAAATATATTGTTCCTTAGCCTATTCACCGACTCACTGGTGGCAGAGTACTGTAGCTGTTGCCACTCCTAATAAGTTCAACATTTCCTGTTTTATATTATTTCATAATTGTTTTGTGTTTGTTTATTCACTTTTGAATATGGCAACAGAATTTTAGAAAAATAAGTTTTTGGAATATTCTAAGTAGTTTACGTTTTATGCTAAGAAAAGAATTGTATAATATTTTATGTCTATGGAGCTTGTGCTCACTTAATTCGTTCTTTCATGTAAATAGCTTCATTTATTCAAAACTGTAAATAGTCTCATTTATCCTGTGTGTCAAAGAAAAATATTGAAATTGAACAGTTTCTCGAGTCACAATAGTAGCGGTATCACCTACATGAGCCAGTAACACCCTCTGGATAGTGGCAATCACTTTTGTCTAGTGGTCATGTTACTTGGCTACGGATGCAAATGTCGTGGGTTCTGTCCTCCTGATTTGTCCCACCACAGATGGAAACAAAGCCTGAATTGCTACTTCTCTCTTATATTTCAGTCATAATATTTGAGGTTTAAAGTTCTATTACATTTAATTAAAGTATTCAATTAGCAGAAAATATTTTTAATTATTCTTTATGACTGCCTTTGAAGGAAAGAATAAACACTGATCTAATGTATGGTCATGAAATTAGTGGCTTTACTCTAGACTCCTATGTTTATAAATGAATTTATATGTATAGAAATAAATTCTTTTTAGAAGAGGTTGTAAAATAAGACTCACCAAAGAAAATAATCACCCAACATTAAACATGATTTTTCATACAATGTTTCAATTTCTTTATCTTGTTTTTCAAAAAAAATTTGAGTACGTAAAATCATATGAGCTTCACTCAGTAAATGGTAATAAGTGCTTGGACTTGTTGATTTCTGACTTTCAGCAACTTCTAACTGAAAGAAAGAAAAATTCTATTAGGAAATAAATATTCCTTTATTTTCAAATAATGGAGATTAAAAATACTAAAAACTGCAATAGAAAAATTTGTGTACACAAGAATAAATAATTGAATAATTAAAAGCTTTATTTAAATGCCATTTAAAAACAATAATTTTTTACAGAAATATTTAAATGTTAGATAAAACTTGACAACCAAATCTTTTTTTAAAAATAAAATTAAAATTTAGTTAAAACAAAATAGTGCCATGCATATGCAATGACATCATTGAATGTAAATAAAAAAAGTTCAAGATGTGGTTAAAAATAAGTTTCAAAAAATAACTCATTATAATTTCCTGACTAAAAAATTCATCTAGTTTTTATTCATAGTTTTTACTTAAATTACATCAACCAACTGAACTTTACATAATATTAAATATAAGCTGGCATAAAGGGAAATCAGTAGCCAAAATTATTTTTAAACCAAAATTAACCCAGAATATAATTAAAGTGAGAAAAATTATGGAAAATATAATATAGAAATAAAAAACACTATGTCAGTATTAAATAATAAGAAATTTATTATGTATCAAAATATAATGCATTACCAGATCCGAAAAGACTTGAGATGAAGCAGGTTCTTTCAAGGAATATAAAGTAGACCTGTTGCCTCCATCTGGTCTGTAACAGGAAAACTGTACATCTCATAAAATCACACATACAATACAAATAAATAATTTTTAATTTTTTAATGAGATTTCTTTTAATCTACACTATCTACCAAAAAGTATTTGGACACCCATGCAAATGAGAATATTTCTGGTCTTGAACTATGTCATGCTTTCAATACTTAAATATCATGTAGGAAACAGCATTGGTATTAGTAGCATGCAAGATGCCATGAAATTAAGAGCTGTTTGACTTCAAGAAGGGCGTAATTGTCGGATATCATAGAAATAGTCGATCCTTAAGAGACATATCTAGTGAGTTATACATTGCAAAATCAACAGTGGCTTTTGTGATTAAAAAGGGGAAAGTGAGTGGGTATTGTCGGAATGTGTTTCGATATGGAAGACCCACAAAATTAAGAGATTGAGACTAACAAGTGCTGTCCATAGAATTTAGAAAAATTACCCCAAACCGATGGCCCATATACTCCAGGAGTTCCAACAAGCACCCAGAAGTGTTGTTTTGATTGGTTTCCATGGTCGTGCTGCTGCCCACAAGCCTTTGATTACAAAATCCAGCTGAGCTGTTCAGTTGAGATGGTGTATGGCACTTCAAAATTGGACCATAGATCAGTGGAACAGGTTTTCTGAAGTGATGAATCAAGGTTCAATCTTTACCAATTGGATGGCAGAGTCTGAGTTTGGTGTGTATAACAGGAGAAAAACTTTTGTTAGATTACATTGTACTCACAGTAAAGTTTGGTGGACGCTGGTTTGAAATTATGGTCCGGGGATGTTTCTCGTGGTATGGACAGAGACCCTTGATTCCAATTCATGGTAAGCTCAATGTCGACTCCTACAGTACTTATCTAGACAACAATGTGCTTAGACACAATCCTAAGCTTAGGCAACTTTATGGGTTGAATCATTGTTACTTCCAGGATGACAATGCCACTTGTCATGTTGCGAGGTCCACCAGGGGTGAACTGACTGGACTGGACTTTATAGAATTCAGAGTTGACTCATATAGGAAACCTCTAAGATGAGTTAAATTGCTGAATTAAGTGGAGCGGCAACATTCCAAAATTGGAGAAAGAACTTGTAGGTCTTTTCCAAGCCCCAAGTGGAAGAAAATACCACTGTCCATCATCCAAAAACTTTAGGGAAGCATTCCCTAGTGTGTTAAGGCTATAATTGCCTTAGGCGGAGGCTCTACCATTTCTTGAATATGAATAAATTTTGTTTATCTCTTTTACCACGTGTGCCCAATTATTTATTGGTAGACAGTGTATTTCATTTATTGTAATAAGCATTTTCAGAGAGAATGTTTGTATAACTTGGTGTCTTTATATGTTATACAGATTTCCCATTTATATATATGTAACAATGAAATAATAATTTAAATTCAACTTAGCTTATAAAATTAAATTCTAATTTGGCATATTTTTCTGAAAATCTTAATTATAAATATCACTTGATTTCTCACATTAAACACTCTGTTTGGATTCATTTGCTATTCATAGAAAAAGTAACAAAATAGTTTCAGCAAGCACTTTCCCAGGAGAACTTGGTGCTTAAGTATTTCCCAAAACTCTATAAAACTTTATAAAACAACAACTATTTCCCTTCAACACATGACTATAACATTTCTATTTTATTTACCTCTGTTTTAGCTTTAGCTGAATTCATTACATATACAGTCGACTCTCGCTAATTCAAACTTATGATAATACGAACCTCTCTCTAATTCGAAGTACATGCTCAGCCCCTGGAAAAACTCTTGATATTTCGAAATAAAACAATACGTTTTGGTACACTCCATAATTCAAAGAAAACCCTGTGGCTGGTCAGAATACCACAAGTGATAATTCAAAGTGATCTAGAAAACTCTCGACAATTCAAGCACTCACTATTATGTAGAGTCCTGTAGCAAACAGGTTGGAGCTTATGTTTTGTGTTGTATTTTCTCTGCTTGTCTCCCCTGTAATGTAGCCCCTTTGGTGACCATCAAAGTTGACTTCGACAACTCTGACAGAAGCTAAAATGTCAGTAAACAAACTACACAACTTTTCCTTCAAAATCATGTTAATTTGGATGTTTTTCAAGCTTCATTTATGTTAGAAAAATCTATTGACAAAGTTAGATTGAATGCCATAAAAAAAAAAAAAATTATAGATTTTTTCGTCAAAAAAAATTAATTTTGTACAGTATGTACTCTTTTAATAGTTGTTTTAAATACATAAATGTATTCTTTTAATACAGGACTTATAACTTCTGTATAATATTTAAACTGTATAAAATATGAACTTTTTAAAAATACTTTAAAATAATTTTATACATATGTATCATTGTTGTTTTATTATGTAGTTTTAAATTTAAATGTGTTACAAAAAATTTTCTGTTCTAGTATTTTGGGAGTTTTTTCCTACCCTCTTGATAATTCGAAGTTTTCATTGGTCCTTTCAACTTCGAATTATCGAGAGTCGACTGTATATACACATAAATATAAATGACATTAAACCTATTCAAACATTGAATCTTTGAATGGTACGTCTTTTGTACGACTTCATGGACCTGGTCTAGTGCTGCTGGCCAATGGGGGTGACAACAAACATTGAATCTCTTGATAACATTTGGAAAGCAATCATATAAAGTAACTCAACAAAAAAAAACATGGAATATTACCCACTCTTTAATAATTAACATTTTAAAATACATATAAATTAAAATGATACAGAACAAACATATAATTTATAATGTATATTATAAAAGAATTTTCCTTATTTACTCTGTATTTGAAACAGAATCTTCCACTGATGAAACTAAGACTAAATGATTGTCTGATTTCACTAAATGATCAACACCTAGGAAAGGACGCAGACCCAAAAGACAAAATGCATCTTCATACTTCGGTACTATCTGTAAGACATACAAATGAAATATATATAAAAAAAATCATAAAATAGAAAAAGCTAATAATATATGGTATATTCTTTGTTATTGACCATAAATATAAACACGAATAGGTTTTTCATTTTTATTCCTGTATGCTTTATTTATTTACTTGTTTTTACAACAGAACATCACATAAGATCATTCATACTAAAATAATAAAAATGCACATCACAAAGGGTTACTTTAAGGCAATAACTAATCAGTCATTTAGTTTAAACAGGAGGCACCATGCGAAGGCGACTGAAACCACCCAACCACCATGTTTTCCCACAGGAACTTAACCCTATTATGTGCCAGATGACTTTGGAGAGCCACCTGGATCTTGTTTGGAGTGTTGGCAAAAAATTTTCTATACAAAGTGACTTAAAAAGAGCTGACCTTGCTACTATACATTACAGATAACCTCTTAATAAATGGTTCCATGTATACACAGATGGTTCAGCAGAAGATGCTCTTAAAAATGCAGGTGCTGGAGCCTATTCAAGTGCTTTCAGTATTAATTATCCTGTTGGAAAGTATAGTGACAATTTTGATGGTGAGATAGCAGCAATATAATTTGCGATTGATAAATTGGAAAGCTGTTCTGAACATAATATTGTATTCTTTATCCATTCTCAAGCTGCCATTTTGTCTCTAATAAACTCAATATAATGAAAACGCTCAAGTGAATTCCTGTAGAAGGAAATTAGCTAAACTTGGGAAGTCTAGAGAAAGCATTGCCCTCCAATGGATTCCCAGCCACTGTAACATTTCTGGAAATGAGAAAGCAGATAGGCTTGCTAAAAAGGGATCTCTCATGTCCCAACTTGACTCTCCCTTGCCTCTGTGTAACATCAGAAGAATCATTTACAGTAAACTGCAAATTAATAGAGTCTCCCTGTAAGGTGAAGCAGCTGCAGGTAAAATGTGGAATATCTTGCTTAACAAAAATGGTAGAGTTCCCAGTTCCCTGCCTCGATCTGTTGGAGTTGCGTGCTTTCGTTTACTTACTGGACATGACTACTTGCAAAGACATTTACATCACATTGGAGTAAAGGATTCTGCTTGGTGCCCTCTGGGCAACCAGGGTGAAATGGATGGTGACCACCTCAGACACTGCCCTATTGTTTTAAAGTTTTTTGTAGACAACTCTATGGAGAAAAATTTTAATTCTTTTTATGCTTTGTCATCATTTTATTGGGCTGCTCATCGACTAATGGCAGAGATGCCGAAGACAGGCATAGGATAAAAAAATAAATAAATAAAAATGCACATAAAATATGATACAATATAGTTATCTTTATTCTTTCTCATACTTATTTTTTTCACAATAGCTTTAAAATAAGATTTTATAATGAAGACTCAAAGGTTGTAGATTTACATTCTGACACCGCTAAAAACCATCACAGATATCTCCTGAATGATTTGTATTAATCTGAAATAATACAGAGTGACAGAGATAAACAGGAATTTCCCCTGAAAAATAACCCACTTTTTGTTTGCATTAGTTTATGCAGAAAATAAAGATCATAATATCATTTAATATATCTGATTTCAATATTGATAGTAGCGAAATACAGTTAAAATATAATAGAGCTTCTATTTTTTATAGAAATTCTATTCTAATTGTATAATGAAGTCTTTACACTCAAAGGATATATTCAATGCCATAACACATTTAAGATATAAATAGCAAAGATAGCCCCAAAAGAAGGGTTGGTATTCCATTAAGTATGTGCTATATACACTCAAGAGCCAAAACATTATGACCACCTGTCAATAATGAGTTGGCCCACCTTTAGCACGCAACACAGCTTCAACCCGCCTTGGCATGGATGCCACAAGTCCTTGGTAGATGGTCGGAGACAGATTGTACCACATGTTTAAGCAACTGTCATGCAAATCTGAGATATTGTGAATTGGTGGTCTTTGAACTCTGAGCTACCATCCCATGACATCCCAAATATGTTCTATCGGATTGAGATCTGGTGAGTTAGGCGGCCAGGACATTAACTGGAATTCAGCATCATGTTCTTGGAACCACTCTAACACAATTTTAGCCTTGTGACATGGGGCATTGTCCTGTTGGAACATTCCATTTCCAGCTGGAAAAACAGAGGCCATGTAAGGATGCAACTGGTCCGCAATGATGTTCAGATATCCTGTAGCATTCATGGTCTGCTCTACCACAACCACGGGTCCCAGAGACTCCCAAGAGAATGTCCCTCCAAAGCAAAATACCGCCACCACCGGCCTGTGTATGGCCTACTGTACATTGAGGGAGCAACTGTTCGCCTGGAAGATGGCGTATTCTGACATGGCCATCGGCACGATGAATGAGAAACTGTGATTCATCCGACCAGGCAAATCTCTCCCACTGATCCATGGACCAGTCGCAATGTTCCCGGGGCCAGCGCATGCGCAGTTGGTGATGATGCTTGGTCAGCAAAGGCACACGAGTGGGATGTTTGCTGCGTATCCCCATATCCAACAGTGTGCTCCGATACTATTCTACTTGGCCTTGCATTGTATTGGGCTGTCAGCTGAGCCACTGTCTGGCTCAGGTTTTGCTTCACCATGCGAGACAGTCTCCAATGACCTTTTTCTTTGATAGCATGTGGACCTCCAACACCATGTCGTCTACTGCTGGTTTCACCATCATTCATCCACTTTGCATAAGTACTAACAACTGTAGATCGCGAACAACCCACGAGTCGTGCATTTTCGAAAATACCTGTTTCGAGCCTTCAAGCCAATACAATCTGCCCTCTATCAAAGTCACTTAGATCCGCAGCCTTTCCCATCACACACAGAAGTAAGTGAAAGAATGATTCTTCAGACTCTCCAGCAGCAGTAAAATACCACTTCCACCTGATCACATGCCTTCCACGTCATCCAGGCAAGTTCATTGCAAAATGTAGGGGTGGTCATAATGTTTTGGCTCTTGAGGATGTCTAAAAACTATTCAGTTTTTCACTTCGAAAAATATATTATATGATGGTATAGGGACCTTAATCCTTTTTAAGTAGACCCCTTGTGTTCTCTCACGTCCCAATCTGACTCTCCCCTGCCTCTGCGTAACATCAAAAGAATCATTAACAGTAAACTGCAAATTAATAGAGTCTCCCTGTATAGCGAAGCAGCTGCAGGTAAAAGGTGGAATATCTTGCTTAACAAAAAATGGTAGATTTCCCAGTTTCCTGCCTCGATCTGTTGGAGTCGTGTGCGTTCGTTTACTTGCTCGACATGACTATTTGCAAAGACATTTACATCGCATTGGAGTACAGAATTCTGCTTGGTGCCCTCGGTGCAATCAGGGTGATATGGATGGTGACCACCTCAAACACTGCCTTATTTTAAAGTATTTTGTAGACAACTCTACAGAGGCAAATTTTAATTCTTTTTATGCTTCATCATCATTTTATTGTGTTGCTCGTCGACTAATGGCAGAGATGCCAAAGACGGGTGTAGGATAAAAAAAAAAACTCTCAAAACAGAATCTTTCCAATAACATCTTCAATTCTGGAAACAGCCAGAAGGAAGGAGTCCCCTTCCGGAGAAGAAGATTGTGAAACAACTAGAATTCCATGTTCCATCACGATCAGGATCACATGTGATATATGAGCTGGAGTACTATCATGGATGCAACCGCCAGTTTTTGCAGTCCAGAAGTCTGGTTTTTTTGTGCTGAATTGTATAATGTATTGATAGTACTCTATTGTCATTATTTGTCTTGTGTATATTCATGATGCACAATTTCACAGTTATTAAAGAATACAGTTAACATCGTTTTGATAATGCTTTATACCTGTAGCATTTTTTTTTGTTTTGTTCCTGAGAACTCAGGATACTTTTATTGTGATAATTGTGCTTTTGTTTCTGGGTCATATACCACCACTCACAACTCATCTCCAATTATTAGGATGTTCAGAAACTCAAATTCAGTGTTGGTAAGTCTTGTAGATAGAATAGCCTTGTAGATAACCTCAAAATAGAATTCTTTTTGTTCTACCAATGATAGCTTGGGCTCAAATTTTTCAGCCACTCTGCACATGCTCAAACCATTAAACAAAATCACATGCTTAGAATTACTGATCTCAATATCTATGGCAATCTTCCATATGCTTAAGTGCATTGTTTTGCTTAGAGAATCACCAAGCTTTTGAAAAAAATTGATACAGTACCTTTACTCAACTCATTCAGTCACCATGAAAAAATATAATAAAACAATTTTATAAACATTTATAACAGCATCTTGCTTGGTAGTCAGCAGGCAGAGAGACTGGCATACCCAAACATAGAAATAAAATTCAAGCATGAACTTTAAGCTGTCTTTTACTGTGCACAATGGCACTGCCCTCCTATTCTTTTGCAATCAAATTCATGGTTGGGTATTTTAGACAGACTTTGTATAAAAGATTTTTTAAACATACATAAAATATTTGTTCAAGTATGGCAAAAATTATATAAAGGATTTAAATCAAATAATTGTTTCTTTTATTTTTAGAACAGAAATAGGAATTACTATAATAAACAAGAATGTTTCCAATTTGACCTTCATATTTTAAGACTATTCTTACTTATGGCACATAAGTTTTTTTTATTCATAATTTAATTTTAAAGAATTACTTTTTAGACAGATTTTAATGGAGTAAAAAATAATATTTTAAGTTATAATATTGATTTGGTAATATTCTACATTTAAAATAAACGTACATTTTCAAATAAAAATTTATGATTTATGTCTTTTGTTTTATGCATTTAAATATCATACAAAAAGTTTATTCTTTATCTCACAGGAAGAAATACACTTTTGTGAAGTGATATCGTAATATTTATGCTGATGGCAATTGATTACTTGTCATGCCCTCTATTTTTGCCAAAAGACTGGTATTTGTCACCCTGTGCAGCCATATTGCAATTTTCAGCCTGCCTAGATCAGTAGGTATAGCTACCGTTAGAATTAAAGCTGAACATGACTACCTTACAAAACACTAATACAGATTTGGTTCACAGTGGATTCCTCAACTTGCCCTATATGTAAAGCCGAAGACATATGCTAAGACCATTTGGTCTCTTGTTTTGTGCTTGGCAAAGTAGCAGAAGTTAATGCTGCTAAAAATCAGTATAACTTTTATTGTGTTTCTTAACTGTGTTGTGTTGCCTGTCATAAACAAAAGGCAATCAGATCTAGGTCTGGTACAGAATAATAAAAAAAGCATTTACACACAAACAAAAAGAAAGCTAACATTATTCAGATTTCTCTTATTTTGCCATCTTGTTTTATATATTCATCTAAAAATATACACAGAATTAAGAATATTTTAACTTTCAATTTAATTCATGCCAAAGTGGATGATTGAATAACAGAGAAAATTCAAAACACAAGCTGTGAATTTCAATTCATATTCATTAAATATAAAAAAATATTTTCCAGTTAAGGAATATAAATGCTTTAATAATTGAAACAATGATGAACTTTTAAGTCATCTAATTTTCCAAAAATATATAATTGAAAAAATTAACATTAAAATATTTTGTTAACAGAACATATGTAAAATATTACAATATTTAATATATATTACTCTTTAATAGATATTGCTTAAATTGTACAATTTACAATTATGTTCCACTCAAAACATTCAAAGTTTAAATTGTTAATAACCTATAAAGTTAGTTATCATAAAATTTTTTTAATATTTTCAAAACATATAATGGTTAATAACACAGAGTAGAAAAATATTGACCACAATGCTATATTTTAACAAGTTTGGATAAGCTTAGAGGGAAAAATGAGCAAAAAGTAAAAAACAAACTGAAAATAGAAGTGACTTACATTCTTTTTTTCATCTATGTTTTCCAAAGTTAGAAGTACAGAATGAGGTAAATGTACTGTATAAGTTTCAAGCCCTGTTTCTGTAAGAGCATGAAGTAATGATGTATCTAATATTACTCCTTTTAGAGTGGAAGTGTAGTTATAGGAATTGACAAATTGAGTTCTATTAGTGAGATCATAGAGGAAACCTTCTTTCAATGTTGAAAAAAAACATCCAATAGCTTTAAGAGAAGAGACAAATGAAGAAGTAAGATTCAACCAAGGTAGTGAAAATGTAGAATTTTCCAATTTAGAAGCAGCAACATTTAAAGGATCAGTCAAACCTTCTTGAACAGTCTCTATAAAATATATTACAATGAATTTTTATGGCTAACTCTAATAAATTAAAAATAACATAATAAAATATGTAAGCATTATTTTCTTGTATATATTAAATATAAAATCCAAGCTAGCTCATAATTTATGCAATTGTATTTTATAAAAACAAACTAAAGAAATTGAATAAAATAAATTGAATTACCTCTAAAACATTTAAAAAATAATTTTTAAAAAAATAATAAAAGTTATTTTTAACTGTTGAGCAAATGAATGTATTCATTTTTTTGGCAAATTCAATAATCACAGTCTATACATACATGTCTTGATATGATTATTTGCAAGCTACATAACATAATTCAAATTACATTGAAAATCTAATTTAATCTAATAAAAAAAATAACTGTTTTCCAATTTAGTAGTTACAATAAAGTAAACAAAAAAATACTTAATTATGAATCACTTCTTTAATTTTATTCAATTTTCCCACACTTGACATACTCTCTCTATACATATCGAACAGAAGCCCAATGTCCCTAGATTTATCATTTTAGTAAATTATGAATATAGAATTTAAATTGTAACATACTAAAATAATGAACTGCATAAAAATGATCAATAAATTTAACCTACACCAGATGTATAATTATTCTAAGATTGATTTAAAAGTGTCCTATTTCACATTAAAAATTTCACTGCAATCAGCATATATTTCTTCCTTTAATCTTTTACTTGCTGAGGAAATTTATGGGATTCATTTCCTGGTGTCCCCATTTTTCACACGTCTACATAGTTATGCAGTATTGAAGAAAAAGAAAACATAAATAAGAAAATCCTTCACAAATAAATAAGAAAATCCTTCTCAAATAAATAAGAAAATCCTTCACAAACACTATTAAGAACATTTTATTGTACTTCAAAGTCTTGGGAATAGTTTTACTGATAACAGCACAAAATGCAAAGGATCATACTTCAGAAAGTCTTATATGTATGGCAAGGGCAGTTAATACATCAGTGTGTTAAGCATATATACATCTTAACAGTGACAGTAAAGAAGTTAAGGGTCAAAATCACATTGTTTATTTTATATATAACAAAAAATTCTCATAACCCCATTTACATAAATTGCAATTTTTAAAGTTAGTCACTTCCATAAACTGGTTAGATAAGTCCAATTTAGAGATATTCTTAGTAAAAACACATGTATTTTTTTTTATAAATATTAGTTTTGATGTTGATTCTGCATTCAATTTATTTCATAATCACCATTACTGCAAGTATAAGCATAAATATCAAAATTAATATGTATTTAAGTTTTAAATATAATTTATATTAAATTACAATGAAATTACACATTACGAAAATACATTACCTGATTTATAAAAGGGTACAAATTGCAAGGCAGAAAGTTTAGTATCATTTCCTTGCACCACAAACTGCCTGAATAGCAGAGTTACAGCATAAATATTAGAATGCATCCCAGGAAACATTTCAAATGTTTTTGAATCTAATCTTACATCAACACTGCAGCCTCGAATAGTCAAAAGTGGTCCATGAAATTCACATGCATCTGTACTTGAAAATATTTCATTTTCTTTATCTATTGCATGAAAATGTAAGTTGATAGGAAATGATTTGGGATGCAGCTTTGACTTCAAATGCTCATCCCACACTTTATCACTTGTTCCACTATTTGTACAAGATTCAAATCTCCATTCAACAAAATTTTCATCACATATTTCAGAGTCTACAGATTCAATAGTTAAGTTAGTAGTTTCTTGCCCATTCCCATCATCACTTTCACCAGAAATTTTGAATATGAGAATAGCCTTGTCTGACATGCAAGCAAAATAATTTTCACATATGTCCAGATTCTGGGCTATTAATGGAATACTAATGTCTACAAAATGATCAAAGTCATTAAATGTTTGATTTAAAGTTGAATGAATCTTAGTACTGTAGCAAAAAACAGAAATGATATTACCAAGACTAACAGCTAGGGCAGAAGTTTTATTGCAAGCAGAAATGCACAAAGCAGGTTTCTCTAAAGGTAATTCTATCATTTCTAATGATTTACTTGATGAATGTGAATTATCACAAACAGGAGCACAGCCAGCCACACGAACTTTGAAAGGTTGATTGTTTGCATCAATCCACCATTTGAAGTAAATTCTTACATACGAAACAAGACTTCGATGCCAGGATACCTTATTTTCAATAGTGGCAACGTAATTTCCTAAAAGAAAAATAGGCATTAAAATTCATTATATGATAGAAAAATCCAACAAAACATTTATCTGTATAAAATTTGTAATAATAATTTAGCAGTAATTGTTCACACACAAACACATATGTATAACAATTCAAATCCCAATTTATTTTGTCTGCTTTTCACTATTTTATAATTGCTAGAAATCTGGTTTTACTTTAAGGATAAAAATTGTGCTAATCTTTGGAGGGCCACCAGGGGCATAGCTTTCCCCATATCAACTATATACAGGGTTCCAACATGTGTAACTACATTACCACTAACAGAGCTTTCTTTTCTAAAGAAGGGTCCCGAAAGGAGTTTTGATATGGGGCTCACTCAGAACAAACTATGCCAGGGAGGGTCACATTTTTATTCTAATAAATTTGAATGAATGCATAAAACCAACTATTCTGACCGTGCAGATCAGTTATTTGAATTAAAAAGAGTTTAGGAGTTGCCGGTTGCCTTGATGGAAGAGGAGGGGGGTCATGGTTAAACCATCCCCCTCAACAACACTGAAAGTTGAGATCACTTTGGCATCTAGGAATTGCAGCCAAAATATTTTGGATAATGCACCCATTCAAATCTGTATAAACAGCTGTTGTATATTTCTAACAAGAATGTTAAGTTTGACATTAACATAAAAATATTATTCAACCACTTTACAATAGGAATACAGTAAAAAAAATGTGTTGCAAAAATATAAAAAATTAGCATTAAATTTATAAAAAAATATTATAATTTTACAACAATGCTTAAGAAACTAAATTATTTTATTTTTATTAGAAACTTAATACACATTTTATAAGTTACTGAGAAATTACCCGATTCACAATAAATTATTTGTTTCACTATATCTATAGTTGGAAACGAATGCAGCACATTTCCTCTTGCTTCTAAATCGTGAACATTCACAGCATGCTGGACAGTAGACACTAATAATTTATCTTGAGCCCCACAAAATGCTGTCGGCTCATTTTCTGATAGGAATACATCTTGGGATACGAAATGATGACATGACACTACTCGAACCATTTTTGTATTTTTTTCCAACGAAATCAAATTAATTTATTAACAAGAACTCAAAAAGTTTCAGCACAAGTAAAACAAATTCAATAGCAGAAAGTGACTTTTTAACAACTATTGGAAATTAGCTCCATGCGTCTATTTGTTTACAAACAGCTTGTCATCTGACCAGTAAAAAAAAAAAAAAACCGGTTATGAATGTAAAACCATACTTAGACAAGTAAAATAGCATCTGTAAATATTGTAGATTATTCCTAGATAATTAATAAAAAGGTTATTTTCCGCATAAACTTAATACACAAGGAAAATATAACAAAAGATAAAAGGAAAATGTATTTAAAAAAATTAAGAAATAAATTTCATTTCTCTGTAAATCTGGCAATCATTATTTTAGCATGTGACCAAACAAAACAAGTGACAGACGAAAGTCGAAATCGTAATGTCTGTTTATGTCAGTAACGTTAGAAAAAAGATGATTTTAGATGACACTCAGTTATTAAGTTGTACAATAGAAGCAGCTGAAAATGTGCAAGGGCATACAGTAAATCTTCCAGAATTTTTATCTTTTATAATAATTGTTGTTACTATGGGAATTTTCATTCCTTTGCAACGTAGGATAACTCCTACACGCTGTGATATGAAAATTCTTAATATGAGGATTTAAAGTCATGAAAGTAAAATTCGTTGTTAATATCAGTTACATTTTGAATTTGGACAGTTTAATACTTTTAAAATAATCATTATTGATATATAATTTTTAAATCAAAATATTGAATATGAGGGGGCGTTCAATTTCACTTATACATAATTTAAAGAGAATGTTTCTGTGAGACAATTGGCATCTTATAATTCTGAATCAATTATTATTTGAATTATTTCTGTGTTGTTTATATCCTATTTGTGTTCGTTTTTTGCTGTATTTTTAGATGGATACGTTTTCAAATAGTCGACTGAAATAAGAATGATTTTTCTAATTGAATTTAGGGGGCTTTTGGTAATTTAATTGCTTATATTTTAATGTGTGGTTTCACTCTGTTCAGTTTTAAATAATATATTCTCTTAAGTAAGCGTATAATTATATAAATTGACTGAAAATCAATATCTCTTTAAGATGCAATTAGCATTATTGAAATAATTACAATTTGATTATAAGAAATCAGGCTTTTTTTTGTTGAAATTTAACTAGTTTATATTTATAAAGAAACCAGTAATCCTTGTGTTTCAAATAGCAATATAAAAAATATTGGATCTAACTGAAAGCTGAGAAATTTATATTTGTTACTTTGAAAAATATTAGCAAATTACATATAATCTGGTTTAAACTAATGCAAACTTGGAAACATTTAACATCTTCAAAAATAACAAAGTTTCTTACACAACCTAATAATTATGTATTTATTTTGTTTTGCTTATAACATTTAAATGCAATTTTTCTGCAGTTGGATTGGCTAGTCCATTAAAGCAGTGCCCCAAAGTTTTTAATGCTGCAGACTGATCAACATTTGATAATTTTTCGTGGCTTGGTGAAGGGAAAGGGATGTTTTGATTGTTTATATTTTAATTTAAATATCCCTTTAGAATAAAATACAGTTACACCAGAAAATGAGTATAAAGGGATTTAACATGGAATTTAAAGCAATTTCCTTAAAAAGTTTTACAAACCTGAGAGAAATACATCATAGTAAATAAAATGAAAACAGTTTAATATTCCTTGTGCAGCCTGGTACTATTTGATCCATGAACCATTACTGGTATGGGGGTTGGAGACACTGCATTAAAGGATCTAAGGATATATTTAAAAATTTCACTGTATTGAATAAATTACTTCATCAATGTTTTATATTTAGATAACTGATTTTCATTCATCACATGTTATTTTTAAGCAATTTGATTTTTTTTAAATTGAAAAAAGTCATTTTCAATTGTTTAATGATTTCAGATATATATCATGAAAGTTCAAAGGGGGGCATCAGATACATCATGGCAAGTTTCTAGAAGATACAGTGATTTTGATGCTCTAAATAACATGCTTCTGTGTTCTGGTTTAGATGTCCCATTACCACCAAAGAAAATGTTTGGCAAATTAGAACGAGAGTTTGTTGCAGAGCGGCAACAAGCACTTCAGGTATGTATCTGTTTGGGATCTTCATTATTATTTAAATAAATAAAAATACATTTTCAGTAATTAAATTTTGTTTAATGCAATATTCATGCTGATAATCATTATTTTATATCTGAAATTTTCATTCACTGCTAATAGTTTTATATTTAACTTGATTTATATTGTTATTCTTTTATTTAAAAGGATAAGATTTATCAGAAATATTGGACAATATTGTATGAACTGTAATGTTTATATTTATAATAATCAAAGTCCTAATTAAGATTCCTGTTTTTGGGGGAAATGTCAAGAAGTTTTGTCTTTGAAATTGTAATAAACAAAGGAAATCCATTATTTCCTAATAAAAATGGATAAAATGAAGGAAGCAATGTTTTAGGTACATGTAAATAACTGTGCTAAATTTGAATATTTATATAATTTTGGAAATCACTCAATTTTGTTTTATAGCACTTTTATCCACAACAGCAATCATGTAAACATCACAGTAAAATGCATAGCAATCAATCATGGTATTCATGTTAATTTTCAAACTATCACCACAAATTCATTCATTGATCTACTCAACCACTACCTTGCAAGACCCTAGGTATAACATATGCTCAAGTGACTACCATTGCACCATGTACCCTTCGTTACATTTTTGCACATCTGGTGGAAAATATCTATGACATTGCAATTCATTGCCTACAATTGTTCTCTTTTTCTTAAACAAATGCATATTTTGGTCTCATTTTGGACATTCATTCTTGGATGCTATTGTTCATTTATACACCAATCAATTACTGCTTTCTTACCTTTGTCAATTAACTTTGTATTTTTCAAAAAAAAAAAAAAAAAAGTGCCGCTATCAAACTAACATTTTAAAGTGACTGTCAGGAAAAGATCTGAAAGTTGTCCGAAAGTTAGTAGAAAAATTAGTCTAGATAGGGTTGCATTTTTCTTCTCATTTAGCCAGCAGGGTGACTAACTTAATACAAAAATCTCACCAAGATTTGGCTTTTTTTTTTGTCTTCAAATTAAGGGGCTCAACTAAGATCCAAACCAATACAATTGTGTCAAATTTCTGTGTATATGTTTTAAATTAAAAAATATTTTTGTATACTCCTTATTAAACTGATATTTATTTTACTTCAAAAGTAATATGTTAAAATTAGTAGTGGAAAAGGCATATTAGAGGTGCTTATTGGTAAGGACTATGTCCATGAAGCCAAATGTGGAAGCATGCAGAAAAGACATTGTGTTCATAATATGTAAATCTATCTTATTTGATAATATCTCCAGTGTTCATATTTTCACAACTGCAAACATGGTCCTTATCATACATTTATATATTAAATGCTTGATAAGAAACTAATATAGAACTTATGCTTTTATTAAGATATTTTTGTCTAACACTAATTTGTCAGGTGATTTCTTCACTAATTACTCTTAAGTTAAACCAATCTAAAAGTAAATGTTCAGAACAGCTTGTCAGAACCTATTATCTTTTCAAATGGCCTCAGACAAGGAGATGCACTAGCTTACCTCCTTTTTACTCTTGCTCTTCAAAAGATTATAATAGACTAATATTAATACTAGAGGAACTATTTTTAGTAAATCAGTACAGATTTTTGCTTTTGCCAGTGACATTTTCATAGTCACTCGGTCAATGAATGCACTTAAACAGACCTTCCTTTATTTGGAAGCAAAAGCAAATAAAATGCCTCTTCACATAAACTAGAACAAAACCAAATTCATGTTTAGTTCCTATTTTAACTAGCCTTATTTTGTAAAAGGAAAATACAGATCTCAAGCTGTCAATGGTTTCAGATATTTAGGCTCTGAACTGAATACACTCAATGACATGACTCCAGAGGTTTGCAATCTAGTCACTGCTGGGAACAGATGTTTTTATGGATTTCAAAAGTATTTAAAATTTTATTTCATCTGCAGAAAAGCAAAACTACTAATTTACAAATCATTGTTAATGCCAGTTCTCGCATATGTTGCAGAAACATGGGCAATAACCAAGAGAGACAAGGAGACTCTTGCTGTAATTGAATGAAGACTCATCAGAAGTGTTTTTGGAGGTTTAAAATGGGATAATAGTTGGAGAAGAAAAACCAATTTAGAAATTTATGAACTTTTTAAAGAACCAGATATTGTTAAATTCACTATAATACAAAAGTTAAAATGGCAGGATACATGATAAAATTGGATAACAATTGAGTAAAAAAAAAGATATGCTGCCAGACTATATGGTACTCAAAAAAGAGGAAAACCAAGATTCAGATGGATCGATTGCCTAGAAAAAGACCTGAAAACTAAAACTACTAGTCAGGCCAAGCACAGAACAACCTGAAATGGAATTCTTAGAGAGGCCAAGGCCCACTCTAGGCTGACATGCCATTAAAGAAGGAAGGAAGGAAAAAACTAATATTGTGTTTAAAAGGTATAATAATGTTGGTGTGTTTGCTGTTTTAACTCTTTTGGGAGCAAAAGGCACAGACACATGTTTATCGCTAGACCCAAAATTTCTTTTGTGTCACTGTCCGTCCAGAGAGGTTTTTTTTTTGCAGTTAAGCCTAAATCCATGGAAATGCAGAAATATGAACACATTGTTTAATAATCCTTTGTAAAGTATATGAATGGCATATGCATTATATGTTTTTTATTTACTTACTTTACTTATGCTTGCTATTTCTTTCTTAAATGCATTTTTTACATATTTTTGCTTACTATTTAAGGACTTTTAACATTATACACTTGAAAGCAGGGATCTCAGTTATACATTGCAATCTTTGTACTTATAATAAATTGTTTGCTATTTTGGAGGATTTTTGCAGGGATGTGAATGAACAAAATCTAAATTTTTCTTTCTGACTTGGCATACATATGACAGAAATGTCATAATTATAAAATTATATGCATCAAGAATCAGAAGATATAATTTGTTACTATCATTATTCTCAAAATCAATTTTGCATCATTTCTACTATTTCAAGTTCAGTTAACCTTTTTCAGCTCTTCGATATTGTAACAGTAAAAAAAAAATCATCTACAAAATCTAATTATCTATAAAAAAATAACAATTCCAAACCAAATGTTCTAGTAAAAATAAAATTCATTCTTACTATAAACAAATACCTCATGCTCTTTTAAATAGCCATCATAAAGCATGCAATTCAGAAACATTTCTTTTCTCTTATTTTATAGATCAAAATCCACGTGCATGCAGGTAATATTTCTCTCATTTGGAATAAAGTGTCAAATCTGTATGTGTTTTAAATTCTATAGACATACAATACCATCTATTGCCAAAAAAATTGAGAGTTCAAATGTTCTGATCCACTGGCACATATGCGTGACATTAGGGGATATATGGAGAAAAGCTGTGCCACATGTACATGACGGCAAAGAGCAAAGTGTGTTTCTTACTAGTATGCATACATGAGTTAGTTCAAAGGTGCTAAAATAGCATATTGAATTTTTTTAATATGTGATTTATTTTATTTAAAACAGATATGTGGATTTACATGAAAAAAGTATAAAATATGTATGTGGAACAACATTTTTGCCATTTAGTATTGTATTGCATTATTATATTTTTAACAGATAAATTTATTTTTCTGTGATAACTTACCAGATAAAAATTCTATGTATATCTTATTGAAATTTTGTATTTTATTATCAGATCGAAGGGAAAAAATGGCATAATCATTAGAAGTTAGACAGGGGGAAAATAGCTTTTTTCAACAAATTAAAGCCTGAAAATATTTTAATTTTTCTGAATTTTAACATAATAAGGAAGTTTGTTTGGAAATATTAAACTTTATAGATTTGAATTGTTAATAAAAAAAAATCCTCAGTTTTATGTGTTTAAAAATATTTAATAGTTTAATTTTGTGTTTCTTTTGCTTAGGTGTACATTAATTTTGTACTGTCACATCCATGGTTGTCTTCCTCTATACATGTAAAGAAATTTTTAGATCCTAATAATTATGCCTTTAATTTTGTTGGTGAGTTAAGTACATTTATTTTTAATTTATGTATGATATTTTAAAAAATTATTTTAAATGAATTTTTTATGCAGTTTTAAATGTAATTTTTCATAATATTGAATTTCAATATGTTTTGCTAATTGATATTGTTGTGTTGAAAGCTATTATTATTTAGACTAGTACTCGTAAGTTTTTAAGTTTTATTTGTGTTAATTAAAAAATAACCATTAATTTTTGAATAAAATATCAGTTATATACTTTATAAAACTATTATTATTCAAAATACTAAGTTTTTTTAAACTTATATTCTGTGCTAATTAAGAAATATAGTGCTCATTTTTAAATATAACTTAAATGTTGTTTTTATGTAAAATTTACAGTGAAAAATATTTTTATAGAGACTTTTTTTTCTTCTTTTTCTCGTCAATTTTTATATGATTTTGAATTTAGTAATGGTTTGAACTAGAAGTGCATCAAACTAAACTTTTGTGTAATAGGTTCAATATTGCATGTATGTAATAATTCTCTATTTAAATTTTCTTGAGGGATTTTTCTTTATTGTTGTTTTAAACCTTCCTAGACATCATGTGATGCTTAATTCTTAATATTTATTCACCTAATGGGAAATAGAACCTTTACTACAACTTAAGTTCATAAAAAAGTGCTGTGTTGATAATTTTTGTGGCAAGATGATGGAATGTTACTTCAACCACTGGACATGACCTATCAACATGTTAAGACAGGGAAATAATCTGATTAGAAAAAGTTTTCTTAACTTACAGGATAAAATTATATAAGTTAATATCCTTTAGAATGAAGATAAGATTATATTTGTTCATCATAAGCTTCGCATATGTGTTTTGTTGCTGCTTTTATGTATAAGTGTATAAGCTTCTTTATATAATGTAATGTATCATCAAGAATCATTGTAAATAAATTCTTATTTGTAATTGACATGTCATAAAGTCAATATTTCAAAATAAATTCCAATAAATATAAAGCATTTTGAAGTAAACCTCCATGTAATAGACTTCTATTGATCTGTTAGATTAAATAGAAAGCAAATTATATGGGAAACTATCTTCAAAAACTTAAAAAATATAACAGATTTCTTTATTTTTAAAGAAATTCATTAAATTTAAGAAAATTAGAGTTTATATTAATACTTCGGCGAAATAAAACTTGTGATATGAGTTTATATGATAGCAAATAAGTTCCCGTGATATGATTGTAATTTTTTTCTGAATTAAGGTTCCAAGACATGTCTCTTCTGTCTAATTAATTATTATAACTGAAAAATATTATTTTTCTTTAAGGTTAAAGATGTAATTAATTTACCTGTTAATTTTTATTATAATAAGTCTGCATGGAGGGATAGATAAATATTTGCTGACTGGTTTAAAACAAACCTCATTTCATCAATGTATCAATATCTCAAATTTCTTGGTATGCCATAAAAGGCTGAGTTACTTTTAGATAATACCCCTAGATATTGCAGAAGATTATCTCATATAAGAGTGGATTATAAATCACAGTCCTATGCTAATGTCTATATATATATAATATATATTTCATAAAATAAAAGACTGATGATTTAGAAGTGAATAAATCTGACAAATGAAATAAATTCTGAAAATTTGAGTTTTCAATAGAGTTTTATAAAAAAGTAATACGAAGTCAATTGACCAAAATGCAAAACTATTATATCTTTTAAAATCATCACATACTTAGGGCAGTGATAGAGAGTTATGCATGCTTTATAAAATTCAACCTTTCCATTCAGTAGAAAATTTATGCATATACTTCAAGAAATAAACAAATGAACAAAAATCAAAAGTATCAAATAACAGATGAGCCTTAAATTTACATGTCTGTTTGAACAGAATGCAAATAAATATTTACAACAAATTAGAAAGAATACATTATTGATAAATAGAGAATAAGTTATTGTTGTGTGTTTCTTATGCCACCTGATCTCGACTGTGTCAGATCCAGGTTCATGAAATTCATCATGACAAGGGGCTAGATGTACACCTGTCATTAGAAGTAGCTTTAATAGAATAAGTAACATGCAAAAATAAATTAGAGTAATCAGGAATTTGAAAATATTACTAATAGAGTGAGTTAACTAAACAAAATTAACTAATAAAGTGAATGGTGTGTGCATGGGAACAATTAATTTAATATATTAATGACACCATCTATATTAAATGTTTAAAACTATTTTAGTATTTAATACAATTTTCTTTTTGAAGATAAATTGAAATAAAAGAGTGCTAGTGAAAAATATATTAAGTAAAAAAGTGTATATATAAAAAATATTACCTCTTATTTGTATTATTTTCTAAATTTATGTGTACAAAAAGTTAATAGGATAATCATGTTCTAAACAATAATTATAAAACCTTTTGTAATTATTGAGGCGTTCTTTTATCAGTTATTAAATTATTTTTTAATAATTAAGTATATTTCTATAATTTGAGGTATGGTTGATGCTATTCCAAAAAGGAAATTTAATAATGTTAAAGGCCTCTCTTTGTTCATTAATGCTACATGTTGAAAATGATTATCTGTGTTTAATTTTAAATCTAAAAGGCTCTGTTGTGCCATAATTGGTTTTTATTAAATTCAAATATTCATCATCTATGTAAATGACAAGAATTAAAATTGATATACAGTGGTGGCAAAAAGTCCTGAACACACTCATTTTTTAGCGTAATTTTTGTGTCTGACTTCATTTTTCGTTGTGAAATTATTGCACTATCTTAAATATTGTTATTGATTTTAATGTATTTTTTATGCTGATTTCAAATCTACTACTAGTTTCTTAATGACTAAAATATTTTTTGTAGTAAAGCTGCCTGAACACAATAATGTGAAATATTTGCAGAATAAAACAATATAGAATAACATAATATGCAAAGAAAAATAACACAAAAATTGACAAATACGGTATATTTAATAAGCATTTTGAAAATTACATTGTTGTCACATGTTAGAAAATCAATATTTTATGGGCCAGCCGTTTTCTTTAATTACGGCTCTACATCTTTTTGGCATGGAATGCACCAATTTCAAAAGAGGATCTTTCGTGACAATATGGTTGAAGGAAAATATTAAAGCTTCAATTAATTCACGTTTGTTTGAAGGTTTTTTCTTTGAAATTTCATAACCAATTTTAAACCATAAGTTCTCTATCGGATTAAGGTTGGGAGACTGTCCTGGCCAGTTCATTCTGTTCACAACCTTTCTTTCAACCATTGCTGGATTACCTTTACACGATGACAAGGGGCTTATCGTCCTGAAAAATCCATGACTGATTCCCAAAAAGATCTCTCGCAGTTGGTAGCAATTTATTTTGTAGTATTTCAATGTAATCCATAGCTTTCACTGTTCCGCTAAGATGTGAAGTCTTCCAACACCATGAGAAGACATGCAACCCCATACCATCACTTTGTCGGGTACTTTACTGTGGGCTTCAGACACTGAGGCTGAATTCCTCATGAGTGCGTCGTCTTACATAGGCACTACTTTGGTTGCCAGAAATACAAAACTGACTCTCGTCACTAAATATTACCTTTTCTAGTCTTTAATAGTCCATAGTAAATGTTCCCTTGCACACGTCAATCGCCTCTTGCGTTGAAATTCAGTCAGTAATGGTTTTGGGCCCCCTTTACAGTCTTGTAACCCACTTTCCAGCTGTCTTCCTCTAACAGTTCTTGGGCACACACTCACATTTGATGTCAAAGTCCATTGTTTCAAAATTTGCGAGGAATTAAGCTTTCTGTTTGAAGTGAAATTCTGTGCAATAACCTGTCTTCACGTAACGATGTTTTTCTTGGTCGTCCTGATCACCCCTGTCCGCAATAAAATTTGTTTCAGAAATCTTTTCAAAGTTCTCACAACAGTAGAAAGGCCACATGGTACTTTAGCAGCAATTTGGCCCATAGAAACAATAGGCAGATATGAAAATTTAGCCATAATTCCAATATTTTCCACAAACGCACTTCAAATTGCTTTCAATACACTATTTTCCACAAGCACACAACTGCATTCAATACAATAAACCACGTTTCACCTTTTTCTTTCAACCCTTTATCGCTACTGCTCTCTGATTGGTTGAAATAACGAGCATTTCATTGGTGGAAAACACACTCACTCATTCTTACAGTGTCTTGTGCTTTCTTGTCAATTTTTTCAACATATCAATGAAACTATTACTTTAGATGAAATCTACAAACAGATTTGAAATCAGCATGAAAAAATACATTAAAATCAATAACAATATTTAAGATAGTGCGATAATTTCACAACAAAAAATGAAGTCAAACACAAAAATTACGCTAAAAAATGAGTGTGTTCAGGACTTTTTGCCACCACTGTATATATGTCAGCTGTGAACCCCAATTCATATTAAAGAAAAACTAAACTCATCAGAGCAGCATCAATTCACCATTTATTTCCAGAGAAATCTATCTACTACATTCTTTTGGCTCCTTGCCAAAGACAAGATACACAAGCACTCGTTTAAACCATTACATCATGACGTCACCAATGAGTAATATAATAAATTTATCGCGTGACCCTGACACCTTCCCCCGAGAGTCATATTAGATCCGAAGATCAAATATGGCTAAAACAACCTAAGGGTCACATGTTACACACACAAAAAAACACTGCTTAAGCACTATCTTAAGATTATACACTGCATAAAAACTCAACACATTAAATTTTACACAAATATACTAAACTTAATCATCTTACAATAAAGCAAAAAGAAATGTTTTAAAGTTCAATTATTCTTAAATTCTTCTAAAAGTTCTTATTTAACTACGGTTTACACTTACAGTCTGGATAGCGCATCTGCATTAACTAGTTTAGATCCTTTTATGTGACTTGCTTCAATGTCATGGCGTTGAATTGCCAACGCCCACCGCTGTAATCTCGGACATTGGGATGCAGCACTAGTAAGAAACACTAGGGGATTATGATCGGTTAGTAAGAATATCTTTGCTCCGCACAGTAAAGTTTCAAATCTTTTCAGAGCCCAAATAATAGCATACGCTTCCCTCTCAATTGTTGACCACTTTTGTTGGCATGGATTCAGTTTCTGGCTCCCGAAAGCTATGGGATGAATGTTGTCTTCTCCATCCGACTAACCTAGACAACATCCGACCGCCGTCTGAGATGCATCCATATGCAAGTAGTACGGTTTCTCTATGTCTGGGACTTGCAACTCTGTAATTCCACATAGTGCTATCTTCAACTCCTTGAAAGCATTTTCAGCCTCCTTGCTCCATGGAATCTCATTAGGGACTTTCTTTTTCGTGAGCTCCGTCAATGGTAGAGCAATTTTTGCAAAGTTCGGAATATACTGTCTATAAAAATTGCATAATCCTAATGCACTTCTCAGTTGCTTCTTGGTCGTTGGTGCCTTTAAGTTCTGAATCGCTTTTATTCTTTCTTTGTCAGTGGAATGTCTACCTGAACCAATGACATGTCCTAAGTATTTAACTTGTGGTCTTGCAAACTCACACTTTCCTAAATTCACTGAGAAGTTAAAATGCTCCAATCTTTTGAAAAATTCTTCCAGATGATCTAAATGTTCTTCCCACGTATCAGAGAATACGGCTAAATCGTCGATATACGTGCATGCAAAGCCAGATATAGTTTGGACCACTTTAGACATGGCTCTTTGGTAGGTTGCAGCAGCGTTTCTTAACCCAAATGGTAACACATTCCATTGGTACTGTCCTTGATGAGTACGGAAGGCTGTTAGATGTTTGCTGCTGTCTTCCATTGGTATAGACCAATATCCTTTCAACATATCTAGAACAGTAATAAATTTTTTCTTCCCTACTAAGAAATTCAACTCCATCATATTCTGCATTGGATATGCATCCGGTACGGTAAGAGCATTCAAACTTCTGAAATCTATGCATAACCTAAGTGTTCCATCCTTTTTATGAACATATACTACTGGGTGTGCTATTTCACTTACAACAGGTTCAATCAGACCTAACTCTAACAATTCGTCTATCTGTGCGTCTACTTTCCTCTTTAAGTTTTCAGGTATCTTATAAGTTTTGGGTTTCATCTTCTCCTCCTCAGCCTTCAGTTTTATCACGTGTTCACCAACTTTAGCTCTTTTTATTTTTCCAGAAAACAACCTGTGTCGATGTAAAAGATCTTTTAGTTGATTTTGTTGCTTCTTGGATAGGTAATCCAACTTCACTCTGTCCAATGCTTCATCATTCTTCTCAGCTGCAGGAACTGTTGGCATTTCATATATCTCACCAAATTCATCATCGATATCATAAACAACTCCAACCATTTGAACTCTCGCTTTGTATTCTCTAATCTTGTTAACATGCAGTAATCTTAAGTTACCTCCAGGCATCCGCAAATAATACGAATTTGCTTTTGCTCTTTTAACAACTTTAACTGGTCCTGTCCATCTAGCATATAGTTTATTTGTTGAATCAGGTATCAAAACAAGCACTTGATCCCCTGGTGCAAATTCTCGATGTTTCTTTTGCCTGTTATAATACTTAGCGTAGTTACCTTGTTGCACATCACTTGTTAACTTTGCCTCGCGGGTTGATACTTATAACTTTTCTTTTAATTTTTTCAAATAACTCTCTACTGATCCCTTCATATTCAGAGGTAACCACGTGTTTCCAGTCCAAATTGACTTCAATATAGACAATGGACCTTTCGGCTCCCTTCCATACATTAGTAGAAAAGGTGGTATACCGGTAGTTGCATTTGGAACTTCCTGATAAGCCCAGAGTAAAAACGGTATATGCCTATGCCAACTTCTTCCTTCCTCTCTAATAAATGTGATGCAATATGTTCTTGAGAGTCTGGTTCCATCTCTAAATTAACCCGTTTTCTTCTGGATGGTATGGTGTTGAAAAATGTGGGCAAGCTCCTAAAATCTTCAAAAACTCTTGCGTTAAACTTGCTGTAAAATTTGTCGCATTGTCCATTATGATCACTTTTGGAATGCCTGTTCTACTGAATATTTCGAGCAGTGCTTCACATGTACTCTTAGCCGTTAGTGACTTGAGCGGGACTGCTTCCGGCCATCTAGAATGCTGATCCATCAAACAAAGTATATATCTATGTCCCTGTGAGGATACTGGATCTACATAACCAATTAGATCAACATTTACCACTTGGAATGGCAATTCAGGACGAGACACTGGTGTTATTTGAATTTTGTCAGCCGAACGAATTACTTTTCTGCACTGACATCCATGACAAGAACTACAATATGCTTTAATCTCCTTTACCATTCCTGGCCAATAAAATGAAAATTTGATTCTCTGAATAGTTTTATGAACTCCTAGATGTGCTCCGAACACTGATTCATGTGCAATTTCTAGTATCTTCCTCTTCCTAATTTCGGGAATCACTAACTGTTTTATCCTATTTCTGCACAACAGCTCTTCATGGTACAGGATATCATTTTCTATCACATATCCTCCTTTTTTCCGCTTAGCAAAATTTCATACTTCTTGAAGAGTATCGCAACTCTTTTGCTGTTTCTTGAATTTTTCGGTGTTATTTTCATTCTCCTCATCATATTCTGTTATTGTTGGCTCCTGTTCTTCCTCCTCAGTGTTTACACTTTCATCTAACAATTTTTTGGGGGAATCTGATCTTAAGTTTACAGCCGCTATAAATCTGGGATTGGGTATATTCTCTCTTGTTCTAATAATGCTTCATAAGTTTCAGTATCTAATAAGATATCAGCGTTCAGTCTGTCCACAGTTGCCACCACCATTTTAATTACCGGCGTAATATACCCGTTCGTTACCAAACCAATTTCCACTTCTTTTAGTTCAGCCTTTAAATAATCACCAAATGCAGGTTGCAACACTATATATCCTTTGTAATCGACTTCCTTCCCTACTACACTGCTTTTAAACACACTAATTTGTGCACCTGAATCTACTACAGCTTCATATTCTACTCCACCATAAGAAATTTTTACTATTTTAAGATCAGACATTTTTAATTGAACTGCGCTGCATTTCTTATTTTCCATTAAAACTTCGCCATTGAATCTCACTGTGACTACTTTGCTTTCATCCTCAACTACTTTGACTTCTGCCACTTGCACTTCAGATACCTTTACCTCAGCAACTTTACCCTCGGTCTTTTCTCTCCCATCCTTCTTATCCCTGCAAAATCTCGCAAAATGTCCTACTCGTCCACAATTGAAACATGTAACTGGTTTTTGGAAAGAATGCCGCTTATCATATCCACTGCGGTTGTTAGATTCTTGTCTATATCCTTCACTCAATGTATGACATCTTCTATTGAACGTGCCAGGCTTTTCCTGCTAGGAATTTCTATACGGTTGAACGAAGTAGCTTTTGTGGCCTGATTATATTGCCTTGCGTTTACATAATCATCTAATTCTCAGCAGATCGTCAACTGTAACAATTCTACCCCAATCATCAATAAAATGTTGTTGTTTATCCCTGGATACTTGTTCCTTCATCTGTTCTACAATGACAAGTTATTTCAGACTGTCAAAATCGTAGATATTTAGTCCCGTAATCCACTCATTAAAATAGTTCGTCAACTCAAATCCAAAATCTCGCCAAGTGTACTCTGTCGATTTACAATGCCTCTTAAATTTTATTTTAAATGCTTCTGGGCTCAATTTAAATCTTTTTAATAACATACCTTTTATATGCTCATAGTCATTTGCCTTTTCCTCAGGTTCCCTGGCGATCAAATTCGCCATTTCTAACGGCAATAGTTCAACAAGATTCGTAACCCAGTCTTCTTCTTTAATATGAACTCTTCATGCTTGTCTTTCAAACAGTATTAAGTAAAAACTTATATCACCTTCTTTAGGATCAAAAGTATGCATTAATTTTTGCAATCCAACTGGTACATGTTCTTGTATTCCTTCATTCTGAGACTCCATCTCTCTCCTGAAACCATTATTCATTATCGGAGCTTCTATCCTCAACTTCTCTAATTCATATTCTCTTTCTTGACGTTTTATTTCATCTTCTCTTTCTTGGCGCTTTATTTCATTTTCTCTTTCTTGGCACTTTATTGCTTCTCTTTCACTTACTATTCTGTGCAGTAATTCTTTCGCGAACGCCTCTTCATACTCTTCACTTGCTAATATCATATTTTTTAAGCAGGAACTTTCATTTCTTCTGTTACAGTTTCTCCTAATTCTTCCGCCAAACACTTTAAATCTACCTTCAAAGCTCTTCCTAAAAACGCCATTTCTGAAGGTTGGATATAATTGGAATTCACAATCTTCAAAACAGTTTCGATGTCGCCAAGCTTCACAACAGTTCGCAGTTCTTATTCTTGAACCAATTCGAAATCCTCAATCTTCAAAACAGTTTTAAATCCTTAATCTTCGAAACGATTCGAAATCCATTTGGTTTTCTCGCACAAATGTCAGCCGTGAACCCCAATTCATATTAAAGAAAAACTAAACTCATCAGAGCAGCATCAATTCACCATTTATTTCCAGAGAAATCTATCTACTACATTCTGTTGGCTCCTTGCCAAAGACAAGATACACAAGCACTCGTTTAAACCATTACGTCATGACGTTACCAATGAGTAATATAATAAATTTATCGCATGACCCTGACAATATATATGTTTATATGACAAAAATTAAAATCTTTATTATAAATTTCATAATAGTATATATATCCAGACTATTGCCGTCTGGTCCAGCTTAGAGTAGCCTCTTAATTTATTGATATAATAACTCTTGTGAGGTATAAATTTTTTATTACAAGTTGAATACACACATATAAATTTGACACATAGATACATCATAAATTTAATTACATGGTAATATATGATGCCTATCTTAATGGCTCTTGGATGTATTATGTAACTCGTGTGCAGGTTGGTTTTTCTGACCTCAGTCTGTACAATCATGTTGAAAATTTAGATTTAATAGCAATAAATTTTAAATCACTTTAAGTCAATACAGTTATTCTTCCCTTATTAGCTGTGAGATAAATTAAAATTGTTTTAAATATGTATCTTGCGAAAGTAACCATAGTTGCATAGAAAAAAGCACTCTTAAAGGAATAAAATGACATCATGGCATATAGTTAAACATGATATTAAACATTACTTTTTTATATAAGTATCTCCTAAATTCATAATGAAAATTTGTTAGAAACTTTTTCTGAGAAATTTTGTTTATTAGTGTTAGCTAAAAAAGTAGATTCTTTGTTTAGTAATAATTGGGCTTTTGATATCTCAGTATTTCATATAGCTGCACCTTTAAAGTGGTATAAATATTTTGTTAAAATTCAAAATAAGACTATAATGTTAATTTGCAATTAATTGAAAACTTTTTTATACTGAAGAGATATTGGTGTATTTCTCTCTGAAAAATATTTTAATAAGTAAGATACATTCAGGCATGAAAAATTCTTACTCTGCTTCTCTTTTTACTTGATTTAAAAAAATTTATTTCTCTTAGTTTCTCTATTTTCTATTTATTTAAGTAAGCTTAAGAAAAGTTAACATGATATAAGCTCTTTTTTTTCTAATTATATTTTTAAAATAATTTTGTGTAATTGATTGAAAAGAAATAAGCTAATTAGATATTTTAATTTTAATGATGGGAAATATGTTAACCATCATCCATTGTATGATATTGAATGGCAGGTAATTAATATTTTTATTTCTTTTTACATTTTCAGGAGTTTTGTAAAATATATATTGTTAATGCTACAGTTGAAAAAGGAATTGTAAATTTGATATATTTTGTATTGATAGATTATGATAAAATCAATATTGTTACGATTTTGGTATTTAAGATGTGTTTATAATGTTAAATTATGTCAAAATTACTATTCTGCTTGAAAAATAGTGCAGGATTAATGTTTATTGCATGTAAACATGTGAATTAGATCAATTGCTATGGGACCTTGTAAATAACATGGGCTCTTTGGGTATCTCGCCAAATTAAGGAGATATCGTTTAGTTGGCGACAGTTTTGGCAACTTATTTTGTTGCCAAATTTGGCGATATTTGACGACTTCCGGTTCCGGGCGGTTCTTCTATTTTCTGGAATGTTCTACCACTTTCGCCGTGTCTATATAAGGCATACTGAAATGCAACATGGGCAGTTGTTATTCAGATTTCTTGAAGCTCAGATGCGCCCGCAGCCTCTGTTACTTTATGGGTGATTCCGTTGTGATTTATGCCGTAAGAGAGTACGAAAGCCTACGGCTTTGAATTTGATCTATTCCCCGCTGGATCAGTACATTGCGTTGTGTTACTGTTGTGTTGTGTTACTGTGCTGTTCTTATGCCTTTCTGACCATTGTATTCTTCATTGGGCTGATAATAAAGAACTGTTCTATTGCTGTCGTGATTAAAGTCTATTCAATCCCTGAACCAACAGTGAAATTCGTTATAATATGTTAAAAGTTAATACACATTACTTTCAATTAAATTTAAGAAACAGATATCAGTACATAGTAATCACAGCAATTACATAAAATATATTTTGTAAATAAATATATGATTGCAATATACAAAAAGAATTGTAAATTAAATAGAAGAAAAGGGTTTGATGTAGAGATACTGAGATCTTGCTTCCTATGGCCAAAGAGTTTTAAAACTATATTCTGTTTAAATGTTATGAATCATCTTTGAAAATCATAAATCAGTAACCTTTAAGTATGTCACAGTGTTTTATCCTTTAATTTTACTCAATACATTCAATCATTCTAAAAATATTGTAAAGTCAGGACATTTTTAAATCGATTCCTCGTTGTTTTTTCCTCCCTCCCAATTTTTAAAATTACAAGAGAAAAGCACAAAACAAGGAAGAAAAATATGGGAATCAACTTATTGCAAAATAATTTGTTAAGAGCTTTTCATATTCATTGCTCATATTTTCAATATCAAATTTTGTCTTATGATCTTAAAGTAAAGTGACAGCTGTGTCAGAAGATAGAGATTACTTCAGGCAAAATTGAAAGATGTTACTTTAACAGAAAGTTATGATCACATAATTTTTTTGAAATCATAAGCAGCTTTTATGCAAATAAAAATTATAAATTTAAATTATGCAAGTTTTGTGTCATTAGAAAAATGACAAGAAAAATCATTTAAAAGTGACATAATCTGATTTTATTTGAAACATTGCTTTTTGAAGAGAGGCATATTCTAGGTGTTCAGTTTGTTTTTATGAATAGTGTCCATCCATGGTTCGAACATGATTACTGTTTTATAATATTTATCTCAAATGTTTAATGAAGCTTCTTTCTGGAAAAAATATCAGGAAAGGAGATGTGTTTAAATGTTTTTTCAGATATTTTTATGTAATTATGTATATATAATTTATGTAATTTATTTTAGAAACTTCTTTACAACATGTCTCAATGGTTTTTCGCTCTGAACCTGAATGGGAAATAGTGGAGCCTCTGTTAGATTTGGTAAGTTTTTTTTCTTGTTACAAAATATTACTAACAATGAATTAACTCAGTAGCGCAACAGCCCATGAGGGCCAAGACCTACTATGTCCAACTCAGTATACACGACCTTGGGCCCTGAGGTGCATGAGCAGATATTCCGGTCAGGTGGTCAGTCTGATGCAAAACCCCCAGTGTTAAGTTCCCAAGCAAGCTTGGTGCTCATTTTATTGACCCACTGAAGGGATGAAAAGCTGAGTCAACCTTGCCCAGCCCGGGGTTTGACCATTGGACTTACGGTGTGGAAGTGCGACGCACTAACCACTCGGCCACTGGGCTTCATTACTAACAATATTGTTCAAAAAACATCAAAAGGGATTCCTACTTGTCTGACTCTCTGATCTTTTCTCCATTTTTTAAAAATCTTTGTGAAGGTAGTAGAAAAGTCTGTAAATGTGCCTTATTATAGTTTCAAGTTATTTATTAATCTTATGTGTATGTATATGTGGGACTGCATCTAGGGAAGGTTCAAATTTAATGTTAAATGATCACAGAAAGTTAAAATGACCTAATTTATTAAAACACAACAAAACATTTAACTATTTACAAGGGGTTTCAAATAATTAACTCAAGAGCAATTTTACTACTGAAATAGCGCCATACCAATTCAGAAAACACGCCTTCACTCTCAAAAACGGAGAAACAGATTCCATCCGACCTACAGGTGTCGTCCGCGTCACTTGACCATGGTTCAAAATTACGCGGACCATCGCCAAAAGCCCTCGTGTTGCTAATCAGTGCGACGTTAATATTCACTCACTCACTCACTCCATCCGACCTACCTTCGTGCAACTCCCAGTTTTTTTGCCACATCAGACATATGACATCACTGTATCGTGAAACGAAGATTCACGTGGTTTCCATTAGTGATGCCATCTCTTACAATTCAAATAAGAATAAAAAGAAATTTTAAAAAACCTGCATCCCTTTCCTACATATATATATGAGGATAAGTCAAAAAGTAAAGGACTTTAGCTATTTTTTTCCAAGGTTTGTCCAGTGTTGAATGAAGGATAGTCAGCAACACTTTATGCATGTTGCTCATCTTTCCTAATAGTCATTGGAGTGTAGGAGACCATTCAACGTGGGTTTATCACGAAGCAAGTTCTATGAAAGGATAGAGTGTTTCAAACAAGGAAAACTTCTTTGAAGATAGGCAGTCCATTGACGTCAACCACTGAGGGTGTAGTGATGAAAGCAATGGCTAGCATCCAGTGCAGTTATCACTCCTTCCTCAAACAAAGAGCAAATCACTGACCTCATTTCTTCCTTGGTGTAGATCGACGCTTCGTGATAAACAGCTGTCACCATACTGCACTTGTATGCCATGAATTATTTTGGAAGGTTTCACACCTTCCACAAACAAAAAGAGAATCACTATCCTCCTTCTTTGGTGCAAATCGACTATGGAGCTGCCACATTGAAAAGTCTCCTACGCTCCAATGACTGTGAGGAAAGACAAAGGGACACACTGTATAGAGTGTTGCCGACTACTCCTCATTCATTGCTGGATACTAGCACTGTTGCCAAATCTTGGAAGAGAAATTGCAAACGTCTTTTTACTTTTTGACTTTCCTTGTACATACAGTAGAAGGTCGTTTATCCAAATCAATTGGGACCGGAAGCCGTTTGGATAACCGAAAACCGAATGCGATTCATGCAGTATATGAAACCGGACACTATATGAATATTGAAAATCATCACATGTGGGATATGCGCTGGAAAAAAGCAAAATTGGTGAGAAATTTCACAATTTTACCTTTATTGTGTAAAATAATCACTTATTTTTGCTGTACCATTGTACACTGCTTTTTCGCTGCAAGGTCTCTGATTCTCTTGAGCAGCAGTAGTTGAGTAGGAAAATACTCTGGTTGTTGTTCATACCAATGCAGAAAACTCTTCAGCATTCATGGACCCTTGCTACTTTCGTTGCTTTTGTTGTCCTCGTCTTCATCCGTTTCATCGTCGACAGGGTTGTATTCTTCTTGCACGGATGTTACAATCTCATCATCATTTAGCATTTGAAATTCACAGTCTTTTGCACTGCATGCCATCCAGGTTTCTACATCAACAAATGAGTACGTATATACACTCTCTCACTTGGAAGCAAACTGACCTAATATTCCACACAGATGTTTACCAAATCACACAACTGAAATTCCCCAAATATCCCTCACCTTGTGTTTTCCTGTCACTTTTGGCCTTGTGTGAAACAACTAGGGAGCATTGCACTATTCGAAAATGTATCTGGACTTTGGTCCAGTATTTGACGCTCTGGATAATA